>JAVGVS010000849.1:0-45000 GCA_032718565.1 Distichodus sexfasciatus
AGTGTACATTAGCAACTAACGCAGTGTAAATTAGCAACTAACGCAGTGTACATTAGCAACTAACATAGTGTACATTAGCAACATACATTAGTAATAACACTAAGGTAGTTAGCCATATGCTAGCAACTATGCTTTTGGGAAACACACCCCTGGATAAGATCCTCTGCTAAATGCTGTAAATATCTATATATTAGTACCACACAATATCGGACAAAAGCTGACAATGCAATAGATCTGTCTGCAAAATTTATACTACAATATAATACACAATATTTGATCATGGGCTTGAGTAGCTGTGTTAAAAGCAAAACTAATCATTCTAGAGTGTTTGGGGACATTTAATGCACCTGGATGGAAGACCTAAACGCTAGAAGAGCTGAAAGAAAGCATTTTACTCTGATGACTTCCTGAGTGTGAAACGTTTGCTGAACTAAACATCTGAGTATAAAAATGGGATTTGCAGCAAATGTTAGTGAGAAAAGTCGAAGAGATTTGCTTTGTGACACAGACGCATTGTGAAAACTTCACAGATTAGCAAAAGTAGTAAAGATTGATCTTTGTTCTGTATCACCTCTGTAACATTGGCTCCCATCAAATTTTTAAAACCTGCTGCTGTTGAGTATTTCAAATCTAACCGGTACACTTCTGTAGGTGCAGACCAGCTACTCCTACCTGACTTTACCCGGGTTGGTATAAGATTTCCTGCATTATTTACCCACGTTCTCGCACTGCCTCCTCCGATCCCTCTTCCTCCCGGCGCGCACACACACACACTCCGTCTCTGGCCTTTTTCCCGCAGGCGTGTAAGTTAATGAAGAGGATCAATTTTACACCTCCGCGTGAAGAGAACCCGAGAACGGAGGACGCGTTTTACACACAATGAGACAAGCCGTGCCCGGATTTTATGGGTTACGGCTCCGGCAGAGCGAGGCGGGGACGCAGGTGATAACTGCTCGGAGGCCTTGGAAAGGCTCGCGTGAATAATGTGCTGAAAATGAGATGGCAAAGGCACAGCGCGCTACAGCTGAGGGCGGCCTCACGGCACGACGCTCTAAATAAGGCCAACGCTCGCGTGGCAACCGGGAAACAAGACACTTTCTGAGGGACTGTGACTTTCACTTAGAAACTGTTTCTGCACGAGCGATAGCATCGGGCTTGGAGCGCGGATACAAACTTTACACGGGTGTGTCCAACGGTGGGAGCTCCAAGAGAACTCATTCAATTGAAGACAATTAAAAGTTTACAGCGGTGGAACGATACATCGAAACTTTGATTCAATGATCAACAAACCTACAGCACTGATCCAAAATGAAAACATGGAGCCGATTCCAAATTTAATACTGAACTAATTTTGGCCTAATGTTGCTGAGTGGATATTAGCAAGCGGCCCCACCAACGACTCACGATTCGAAAGCGTCTTTTGGGACTATTTTTATATCTTCACTTCTTTAAAAATGATTGGTTAGTAATTAATCTTGAACTAACGTTTACTGTCTATTAAATGTTCATGCACCCGGTTGCCCAGAAGAGGATGGGGTCCCCTTCTGACTCTTGGTTGCTCTCAAGGTTTTTTCCTACTAGGGGGAGTTTCTCCTTGCCATTGTCGCCTCAGGCTTGCTCGTTGGGGGTTTGGGCTGGATATATGTAAAGTGAAATTGAAAAAAGTGAGTGATTACTATTTGTCATTGTGAACACGCCACAGCACAGCACACAGCACACCACAACGAAATGTGACCTCTGCATTTAACCCATGGAGCAGTGGGCAGCTAACAAGCGCCCGGGGAGCAGTGCTTGGGGACGGTACCTTGCTCATCAGTACCTCAGTGGTAACTTTATACCGGCCCTGGATTCAAACCTGCGACCTTCTGATCACGGGGCGAACATCCTACCGTTACGCCACCAACTGCCCAACTGGCCCTTGTAAAGCGCTTTATGACAATAACTGTTGTTAAGAACGCTATATAAAAACTTCAATTGATCATACATATTGTAATGTCACTTTATATTGAACAAGAGGTCAATATAAACCTATTCAAAGAGAGGAGTTCAGCAATAAAAATACCAAATGACATTTTATTTGCTTTATGTGATTTGACTGATAAATCAGCATGATATTGTCATATCAATCACTTACTCCTGAACTGAATTAAATCAAAATCGTATCGTAGCAGACTTCGTCTTATCGGCAGACACAGGATCATTGTTCGTTACATATATATAATGTATTGTGATGAAGTTTCCCAAAAAGTGTTCTAACATAAAGAACAGACGTGCAGCATTGCAGCACAGCCCTGTTTTACACGCCTTGTAGAGATGTAATAAAGCCCCAGCGCATGAAATCGATTCTTTTTAAAGGTACCTCTAAGCTGCTGGCGAACTGGAATTTGCCTTGTTTATCAGCTCAGCAAAGTAGTGGCTGTGGTCGAGTTTTAGGATACTCGCCCTGTACTTCCAAATTCACCACTGGGCCCTTCAGCAAGACCCCTAAGCCCAAGTGGCTCCACGGTGACAGTCCCTGTAATTAGAATATGTAAGAGTCTGATAAATGCTAATGTAAACACAGCCCAGAAAATGTGACCTCGACATTTGACCAATCTGTGAAGAAGCAGTGGGCAGCTGATATGGGCATATGAGTTTAGGGACGGTACCTTTTCATCACAGGTGCTTCAGTGGTATCGTTACCTGTCCAGGATTTGAACCGGTCACCCTCCGATCACAAAAGGAACTCCCTAACCGTGCACTGCTGCTGCCCCCAGTGCTCATACTTATCACAACATCTTACTGAGGAAAATTTGAACGCTCACGGGTTGGCGTCCTGCAATAAAACGATGAGGGTGATGGTTGGACAGAACCTGAAAGTAAGCGAGGTTCATGACTCATGTTTATGCATTTAGAGTGATTAATAGCTCATCTTTTAGATCTAAATCATTAGTTTTACTGAAGCAAATATAAAAGGCAACAATTATAAATGGTGGTACAATTATGGACGTCAGTGAGTTCATTATCATGATGCAGACAGAAATTTTTGGCATTGATATATTTTGTTTTCACAATGCAACCAAAGACAATTACATTTTCAGCTAATGAAGTGGATCATGATATTAACAGGCGGAAATTCTCATTTTTAAGCTCGCTGATTAAGAGGTTTTACGAAATTGTAAGATATTACATTTACATAATTTAGTCGACATTCATCCAGAGAGACTTCCATTTCCTAATTGCTAGCAGCTTCACGGGTTAAGAGTCTTGCTAAGGTGATCAATGACAACAAACCAGAACCCACAACCTTTTGGTTCATGGAACAATGTCCTACCACTAGAACATCAGCACTCCGAGATGCTCTGATTTCTATTAGCATTTTGCTGTGGAATCTGTGGAATAGGGGCAAAGAATTGCAAGAAGAATTGTTCAAAAGCTTTCTAACTAACTAACATGCCCAAGAATTGTTGGTTTTCAGGCTTAATTTTCATTAATATATTTTTATGAGAGCACTCAACCACGAGTCCCGAATCGCCCATTGAACCAGACGTGAGCTGACTGTATCGCTACACCGTTAACACATCGGGGGCATTGCAGGGTGATAGATTGCATTTCTCAGATCTTTGGGCGACGCCACTTTTAGGAAACTCAGCCCAGAGCGGCGAGCCATGGAAACACTTGGTGTAAACCCAAAAAAAGGCTTAGCGTAAGGATTTAGCAGCACTCAGAAGGCACTGCCAAGCGGGAGTGACACATAGAGTCTAGAGCCGCGAGCTTAACGGCTGAAAATATAACAACGTCGCACAAAAACTGGGAGATAAGGCCGAAACGGAGCGGTCATCTGGTGGCTGGGGACAACTCCGACCATGAGCATGTAGATAACTCTCAAATTCCACTAATATCTGAAATAAGCTAAAGACAGATGGTAGGCCTGCATGAGAAGACCTCAAATCAGTTCATTCATTCAACTGCTGAATCCCAATCCCAACTGGGGTCGCGGCGGGGTGGGGGACTGGAACCTATCCCGGGAACTACGGTCACAAGGCGGGGACCAACCCTGAGCAGGCGCCAACACAACGTAGGGCACACACACTCTCAGTCACACCTTACGGGGCCAATTTAGAGATGGAGGAAACCGGAGTACCCAGAGGAAACCCATGCGAACATGGGATGAGCACGTAAACTCCACACAGAAAGGCCCTACGACCGATCCCGGGGATCGAACCCGGGGATTCTCGCTGATTAATTTGGACGGGGCAGAATCATGTCCAAAGTCAATGTCCAAAAATAATTAAAATAATCGACATGGGCAAGCTTATGGGTCAGTGACACGACATGCATGCGTGCGAGTGTCTTAACCACTCAAGCACCATGGGAAGATTTTTCTTGCTTCAACAGTGATTGAACTGAACTTCTCTTTCTCGTCCCTTGCGACTTTATTCCAACGTTTATCTATTTATTTACAGTACTGTGCAAAAGTTTTAGGCAAGTGTGAAAAAATGCTGTAAACAAAGAATGCTTTCAGAAATATAAATAATGATTGTTTATTTTTATCAATTTACAAAACGCAAAGTGAGCAAACAAAAGAAAAATCTAAATCAAATCAATATTTGGTGTTACTACCTTTTGCCTTCACACCAGCATCAATTCTTATAGGTACACTTGCACAAAGTCAGGGATTTTGTAGGATTATAGTCATTATATTATTTTGTAGGATTATAGGATTATAGATCTGTGGTTAGTTCTCCAAGATGTTTGGAACAACCTACCAGCCGAGTTCCTTCAAAAACTGTGTGCAAGTGTACCTAGAAGAATTGATGCTGTTTTGAAGGCAAAGGGTGGTCACACCAAATATTGATTTGATTTAGATTTCTCTTTTGTTCATTCACTGCATTTTTTTGATTGATGAAAATAAATGATTAACACTTCCATTTTTGAAAGCATTCTTTGTTGACAGCATTTTTTCACACCTGCCTAAAACTTAGTACTGTAGCACAGTAGCACAGTACTGTAGATATTTTTTTACATTTCCGTTTACATTTTTTTCTTCAAAAAAATACAGTTCATTACAGTTTATCTGCAGATGTCCACATCTAAATTAATGTTTTTCACAAACAGTCATGCAATAAAATTTGAATCTTCAATAAGAGAACCGAATGTAAGGTTTGATAAATTTGTGATTAATTGCCCAGCCCTGTGCATGTTTCAGTTCGACCTAATAAAGATCTGCACCTGCCACTGGAAGGCCAGTAAAGTGGCTTTTATGGAAAGTTGTGCCAATGGCATGAGCCGAAGCCAATCTGAAGAGCTGTCATGCGGCCGGTGGGAAGGGCAGGGTGTCACGCTACGCTACGCTAAGCTACGCTACGCTACGCTAGGCTAGGCGGCGGCTGCCAGCAGGGCTGATGGGTAGCGGGAGACTGCCTGGAATATTAAGCATCCCTCAGTCTATTGTAGGTGCAAGACATGAGGTAGCTCCGGAGTTGTGGAACACGCTCAAAAAGCAGGGAAAAGGGAAAAACACACAGGAGACAACGCGAAAACGCCGGCCGGAGATGCGAGAGAAAGTGACGCGCGCCTCCCGTGGGGAAGGGAGGATAACGGGGTCCCGCTTTTCTCATCGCTAAGCAATGTGCCAGTTAATTGGGTGTTTGCACAGCTCCATTACTGGGCCATATGGCTCAGAATTCTCCTCAGAGCATTACCAGGACAAGACTCGATGTCTGACTGCCCAAAATAATAATAATAATAAAAAAAAAGGTGTTCAGACTTTTCACATCTGATATTGCGAGGCAAAAGGCAGTCAATGATGTTAAAAGTTAAAACCAGTATTTTAATCCAAACGTTTCAATTTTTAATTTATAATGATTTGTAATAATTGCTGCAAATATGGTTCCAACAATATGACCACGTAACTGTGGGGAGGAGTTTTATTGCCTGTGCAGTCATTTTTAACCCTTTGAACTCTGGGTCATTTTTGAGCATTTTTGCATCCTTTTATTTATTGGGCTATAATATTTTAATTCCATAAGCTAGCCATTCATGCCTTATGTTTTGTTTTTTTGTTTTTTTCCCCCGAAGACCCAGGGCTACTTATTTATGTAATTATTTGATGTGAAACTAACAAGTAAAACCTTGATATTTTTATAAGCAAATTCTAGTTTTCGCCTAGTGAAATTTTACTTTTTTTTCTTTTATTTCTACAAGACAACGTTTTTCAGTAGAAATTTAACTTTAGAAATGTGTGGGGTAAAGGTCCATAGCCATTGTTATATATATATATATATATATACACATATATTTATTTATTTATTTTATTTTTTTTCAATCTGGGACATTCTATGGCTTATTACAATATAAAAATATGTGCTTATTTCCAGACGGAGTTTGAATTTGACCTTCCTTGGTATCATTATTACTGCTGAAGAAGTTAGCAGTCTGCCCCAGAGATGTTCCTGATCAAATGACCTCTAGAATGCAGTCAAACACTCTCCCCCAACAGTTACAGACAGAGACACACACACACACACACAGAAAAAGACTCAGCAGTGTGTTTTTTGTGAGAAACCCTTTAAATTTACTCTCTTTTGCGCATACGATTACTCTGGAATAATTTATTGCACAAACACAGGACTTAGACGATAGGGTAAGTCTTCTCGATTTCATTGATATGCGTATCATGCATGTGTATTACTCCTGTCGCGAGTTATGAGTCTGAGACTAAAGGTTACAAAAATGAACGCGAAACGCGTCCATTGAGTTCAAAAGGTTAAATGGCTACAGCATCAGCACCGTACACAAGCTCTTGAGCAGACGCACTGTGTCCGGAGGGTCAATGGTTCAAATCCCAAGCCAGTAAAAGGTAACACTGAGGTACTCAAGAGTAAGGTACCGTCCCCAAGCACTGCTCCCTCCCCAGGCACTGTCAAAGTTGTAGACTGCTCCTTCACAGAGGGGTCAAATGCAGAAGTCACATCGGCTTGTGGTGCACTGTGAGTTGTGCTGTGTTCACAATGACAAATAATCACTCACTCACTCACTTTGAAATAAAAGACACTGCTCTGGAGTATGGACCAGCAGCTAGACAAAATCTCTCCCTAAAATGACCATTAGAAGGTGAGATTTTTAATATTGTTAATTCTTAAATATGCTCTTTATTAACGTCATAATGTCGGCTGGGTGCTATGATAAATTTCCATTAAATAAGCGCTTGTGAAAGTGCTTTGTTGTGTATTTGTTTTACATAGTGACCTATGATGACCATGGGCTTATGATTTCACCATGTTTAAACTCCTGTTATTTTAAGCACATTTCTTTACGCGGCGAATGGCAAAGTTACGATAAGTAACATCAGAAAGAACAGTTGCGATCAGTAATAATAGAGGTGCAAGTTAAAAGAACACAGTGAATATAAATATCTCCATAGAGAAGTTGAAAGGGGCAGGTGGTAACGTAACGGTTAGGGACTTAGCCCCATGACTGGAAGATCTCCGCTTCAAGTCCCAGACTGGTAAAGGTACCATTAAGGGACTCGTGAGCGAGGTACCGTCCCCAAGCACTGTTCCTTGGGTGCTGCACGTCACTGCTCCTTCACGGATGGGTGAAATGCAGATGTCACGTTTCGTTGTGGTGCACTGTGCGCTGTGGTGTGTTCACAATGACAAATAATCACTCACTTACTCGTTAACCACTCACTGATATGGATGGAACGCCATAAATACAATACATAACATTTGAATAGATGGTTGTGATCAGAATTAAATATGCAAGTTAAAGCAAGATCGTGAACATTAAAATTTCTATAGGAAAGTTACATTTTCAACCAACTAACTGATCAAATCTAAAGTCTACATATCAAATGCAATTTAGAGACTTCAAAGTTTAAAAAAACCCTGTCCTGTGATTTTAGAAATGCCCCACCGGTGGGCGTGTGGAGAAATTTTCTGGCCTGGGAGTTAAGTGGAATTCGTTATATCGGTCACTTTCAGAGACCACCGTTTCGGATTAAGAGTCTTTGACGAGAAAGTCATAAAAAAAAAAAGGTTCGGTTTCGCAATTCGGACCGGAGTAGTAACGAGATATGCACCCTCGTGAACGTCACCTGCTTCACGTTTCATGTGTGATTGTGTCTGCTGGCCGGGTTCGAAGCCTTTTGTGTGTAATTTCTTCAACGCTGAAAGGCACCTCTCAACGAAAGGGCATCAAAGCGGAATCAAATCAAAGGGTTCACAGACGTGGACGAGCGCCGGACACGCCTAAAACACGTGTTCCACATCAAATGGTGCTGCAGGACACGGAATATACGTGAAGAACAAAAAGCTGTTAAACCGTATTTAAATGGAAAACAAGCAGAAGCACGCTGAGGTAAACAAGAGCTTTTGAGAAAAAAATATATCTGTAGAATTTCGGCGCGGCGACGAATAACAATAACGAGGTGTCGGACGTAATTTCGCAGGAGTGCCGACTTCTAATGGGAGGGAATTTGTGATCTGCGTGGCTGATTACAGTGCCGTGTTGAGCCCACATTGGCAAACCACGAAAACACTTGAGCGCCTCTCGCAATCAGAGCGAGGGGGAGAGGCCAAAAAGGCTTTTTCTAAATGTCCAGTGACTTTGTGCAGGGAGAGAGGCCTCTCCATTTATGTGGAGGAGAGCTCTTCGAAAAATGAGAAATCTGCCACCGGGCAGAAACGGCAAAGAAGGGCGAGAAAGAAAAAAAAAAAACACTTCACAAGCTTAAATATCGAGAGCAGAAATCCTCATGTGCAACAAGACGGGGAATATGTTTGCTGTTGCTGCAATATTATATGCTATAAAACATAATTCCAATTCCAGTAATCAAGCATGTGCCGCGTCAGGGCACAACTCAAGGTCTGGCGAGAACAACACATTCGATCGTAGCTCTCTCGTCAAACACAAACCAAAACGGAGAGCAAAGTGCAGTGTTCCAAAATCACAGTGTTCCAATCCTCAATCAAGGCCACCACCAAGGAATAGGGAGAATCTCTCAGGCTTTCAGACCCAGCAGTAGATCTGTTCAGCCTCAGAGCACGACTCGTTTAACACACGATTAATTTTGCAATGAGCAGTGCTGGTAGGTAGCTAACTAAAATAAATGACCCTTCATTGTAAAGTGGCAAAATGCTACACTGTTACAGTAATTTTTTCTTTTTACAAAAACATATTTTTAACCGTCACGGTTTACTGCTTGTAAAGTGGCATCCTCCCGTGCTCGTGGCAGCACCGTGCACTATTTGCATTTACATTTACAGTATTTAGCAGACGCTCTTATCCAGAGCGACTTACAACAGTGCTTTGTAGTCCACAACTGTTCTTAGATCCATAAGCTATGTCAACATCTGTAGTTAAACCAAATTACCACAGACTAAGTTTTATACTTTAACGAAAAATGGGTTAGAGGAAAAAAAAGTTCAGATAGACACACGTTAGTGGGTTTTGTTTTTTTTGGGGGGGGTAGGACAACATAAAAGGTAAATTAGTCTCCTAGATACTCTTTGAAGAGGTGTGTCTTCAGACGACGTTTGAAGACAGCAAGGGACTCAGCCGTTCTAACGGCAAGCGGAAGTTGGTTCCACCACTGAGGAGCAGCACTGCAAAGAGTTTTGCGCATGTTTTCGATGCAGGTGGTTCCAAACGAGCAGCGGTTGATGCTCTCAGAGGACGAGAAGTGACACGTTGTTTAATAAGTGCTGATAGGTAAGGAGGTGCAGATCCATCCTTGGCCTTAAAGGCAAGTGTTAGGGTTCTGAACCTGATGCGAGCAGCCACAGGGAGCCAGTGCGGGTTCCACAGCAGAGGTGTGGTGTGTGAGAATTTAGAAACGCTGAAGATAAGTCTTGCAGCTGCGTTCTGGATCAGTTGAAGTGGTCGTGTTGCTTTCATTGAAAGTCCAGCCACTAGAGAGTTACAGTAGTCATTTGCAGCTGCGAGACGGCGTCAACGCTGGCAAAAATGAAAGAAAAAATCTGTGGCCATATTTGTCAAAATGTATGATTCTGAAACAAACAGACGTGGGTGGTGTAGTGCTATCTGGACATGAGCTGTGATCTTGATCAACCCCAGCTGGATCGCCTGGGCAAGGGCGTATGTTGTTGAAAGACCCGAAACGCTCAATGACTCCACGAAACATCACAGAAGATCAACATGTCCAGATGCATCAAGAGGATGTATGTAACAAATTTGATATTTTATAAGTTTACAGTTTACATTTACAGGTTCCAAAATGTCGGTGAAACCATATTGTCATTTGATGCATCATTGTTTAAAAATATTGATTTTCATATTACTAATAGCATCATCTTAATATCATGCTCATTTTTAAAGCATTCGTGTGAAGAGTATCATACAACACAAAAATGCAATATTACTAGATTACTAGTGGGACAGTTGGTGGCGTAACGGTAGAGTGTTCACCCCGTGATCAGAAGGTCGCAGGTTCGAATCCATGGGCCGGTAAAGTTACCACTCATGAGCAAGGTACCGTCCCAAGCACTGGTCCCCGGGCGCTTGTTAGCTGCCCACTTCTCCTACACTAATGGGTTAAATGGAGAAGTCCCATTTCACTGTGGTGCACCGTGAGCTGTGGTGTGTTCACAATGACAAATAATCACTTACTTTCCCACAGCCTGAAAAATGGAGAGTGTGGCAAGCAGTGTGGGGGGAATTTGAGAAACTCTACTTTTAGGATGGTAGGCAAAGTGCATCATAAATTGCTGATGGTGCGGTAAGTGGTGATTCCAGAGTCTATCGGGACCCTAGCCAAAAATTCACTGAGAGCCCCTTCAACTGGCGTTTTTCACCTTTATGTTATGGATAATCAGACCCCCTGTTGGCTAGGGCTGCTTTTACAGTGTGGTGGAGGCAACGCAGACCCCAGGGTTGGTTATTACTAGAGCTGTAATATTCTGTTCCCTTTTAGGGCTGGGCTTCCTCTGAGTCACTCACTAAACTGATCCGGGTGAGCGAGTCACTTGAGTCACTTGAGTCAGCGTTGCCAAATCTCCAGCTGAATCCTTTGTTTTTCATAGAAGACACTGCACGAGGCTTGTGATGAGAATAAACGCACGTCCAAATAAATGACGAAGTATCAAGACAAGGCTACCAGAGCGGCAAATATTTATCATCAAGTGGCACTAGAGGAAGTTAACCAGCGGATTCATTGTGTGTGTGGTTTGGGGAGCGCTAACCCGCGTGTGTGTGATTCAGGGTGCGTTTCCCAAAAGCATAGTTGCTAACTACACTAGCAACACTATACTAGTTGCTAATGTACACTGTGCTAGTTGCTAATGCACACTGTGCTAGTTGATAATGTACACTATGCTAGTTGCTAATGTAACCTATGCTAGTTGCTAATGTACACTATGCTAGTTGCTAATGTACACTAGGTTAGTTACTAATGTATACTATGTTAGTTGCTAATGTACACTGTGCTAGTTGCTAATGTACACTATGCTAGTTGCTAATGTACACTTAGTTGCTAATGTACACTATGCTAGTTGCTAATGTACATTAGGTTAGTTACTAATGTATACTATGTTAGTTACTAATGTACACTATGCTAGTTGCTAATGTACACTAGGTTAGTTACTAATGTATACTATGTTAGTTGCTAATGTACACTTAGTTGCTAATGTACACTAGGTTAGTTGCTAATTGCTAATGTACACTATGTTAGTTGCTAGTGTACACTATGTTAGTTGCTAATTGCTAATGTACACTATGTTAGTTGCTAATGTACACTAGGTTAGTTGCTAATTGCTAATGTACACTATGTTAGTTGCTAATGTACACTATGTTAGTTGCTAGTGTACACTATGTTAGTTGCTAATGTACACTATGCCAGTTGCTAATGCACACTAGGTTAGTTACTAATGTATACTATGTTAGTTGCTAATGTACACTATGTTAGTTGCTAGTGTACACTGTGTTTGTTGCTCATGTTGCTCATTTTTAGCAGCTATACTTGCTACTATGGCTGTATTGATCTGGTAATGAGTTTGTAATGATTAAGATGTATGTACGTGATGAGGTTTATATTTTAGTCATGGTGTAGTTAGGACTCGATGGATTGGGGTTAATGGAGACCTCAGATTCGTGACTCGTGAGTTATTTTATGGATCCGGTGATTAACCCGGGTGAGTCATCAATCGCCCAGCTCTAGTTATTACATTGCTAGGTTGTTGGGCCCTTGAACGAGACCCTTAACCTCAAGTTGAGGGCAGCTGGTAGCGTAACGGTTAGGGCGATAAACGCAGGAAAGGTACACTTTGATTTACAGTTGGCAAAGTAGAGTTGCCAATATCAGAATATTAGCATTATAAGTATTGGATGATGCATGCTCGGGTCGACATTATTCCCTGATATGAACTAATCGTAGATAATTAAGGATCAGGGTTAACAATTATTAAAGAATTGAAGACAGAAATGTATTATTTAACAGCTCTTGGTGGATTTAACCATGTTAAGAGTGTTGTCACACTGGGTTTAATCTATGTTTACATATTTGATTCCTGCTTATGTGTACTATTACTCAAAAAAAGAATATTGTAAAAAATATAATAACATTCTTTCCTCAAAACTGGCATCAGTCAGGCTCTCGTATTAACTTCATTTATTCCTAATCTCCTGTATATTTTGAGCTCCAGATTGAAACACAATTGAAAAGCAGGTCACAGTTTGGACCCTGGCAAAAAATCAGCTTCATTAAGCTCCTCCCCGGCGCTCGGCGTTTGGCTCGCCGTTGCTGAACATAACCCTCTTTCCCTCCATTTGCCTGGCGTGGGCATGAGAGGGCGATCAGCGGCGAGCCAGACGCCGGAGGATGCCATCTCGCGTCACGGTGCGGCGCTGGCGCTCGGCCACCGCGGCAGATTGCTACACAAACGCTCGGCCTAGAAACACAGTGGCTGCGTCTCTCTCTGGTCAAAAACTCACAAAGGCATGAAGAGACATCTAAAAACAGCGTGCAGATAGAAGGCTGGGGATGGAAGGAACGTCGATTAAGAGAGGAGAGAGAGACGCTTCAACTGGCCACCGCGGACACCGGAGATGATTGCATCAGAAGTGGAGCCAGACTAAACACGACTTTCCACCTCCCTCCTCTTCAAACACAGCACCAGCCGCTGCGTTTTAACATCATTTAGAAGCTGCTCAGGAGTGAAAGGAGGCTCCAGAGTGCTGCTTTATTCACCGCGCTTGTGTTATTTCTACAAAGGTCTGGTCTTGAAACATGCAACACAGACTGAGAGTGAGACATAAAGCAGCACGACTAGTTTATTAAAGACCGTTAGCGTCGGTTCATTATTCAGAGTGAAGTCAGCTTTAAAAGTTGCCATGAAACACACTGGAGGATAAGAAGTGGAGACAGAGAGAGAGAGAGAGAGAGAGAGCTGTGGGTTGGGAAGAGAGGAGAGAAGAAATATATAGATAGATGGATACGTGGATAGAGGAAGGGATGGATGGATGGGTGGGTGGGTGGACGAATAGATAGATAGATAGATAGATAGAAAGATAGATAGAAAGAGATAGAAAGAGTGCAAGGAGAGGCTGTAAAATATGTACTGTGGGCAGGAGACTGGCTTGAGAGACAGAAAGGGGAAAGTGAAATACCGAGCGAGACACGAGCAGAAATATTGCGGGGGAAAAAACAGAGACTCAGAGAAAGAGAGGAAGATTGCGATGTGAAAAGAGATGGGTAGATAACAAGAGAATGAGAGAGGAGGAGAAAAAAACAAAGAGAAGTAGCTTGTGGGAGAGAAAAAGTTGGCAGGACACACACAGGCGTGTGTGTGTGTGTGTGGCAGGATTTGGATATTGATGCACTTCTCTGTGGGAACGAGTGACATTCACTTTAATTAGGGCCCCATTGTTCCTACCTGCCCCTCTCCTGCATGCAGACACCCCCCACCCCGCTCCATACCTCCCCCACACTCCGCCGCGGGGGTCCGGCAGCCTGGGGACACACACACACACACACACACGTCTACCTTATAGTGCTGCTGGATTAACATTTAATTAACATTTTCCTGACATTTCAGACAGGAATGAATATAAATATATATTTTAATTCATTTATTTGTTTTTTGCCACAAGTCAATGATGCCAAGGCCAGAGAGAGAGAGAGAGAGAGAGAGAGTGCGCGTGACTGGGTGAGAAAGAGAGAGAGAAGAGGAAGAGAAAAAGTCAGTGAATAAGAAAGAAAGAATAGACAGCCGGTGAGAGAGAGAGAGAGAGAGAGAGAGAAAATAGGATGAGTGAAAGAGTGAATGTGTAAGAAAGAGACAGAAGAGGAAGAGAAAGAGTGAGTAAATGTGAGCGAGTGCGAGAGATGTGAGTGAGAGTAAGAGAGAAGAGGAAGAAAACGAGCGAGTACGTGAGTGAGTGAGCGAGTAAGTGAATGAATGTGAGCGAGTTTGAGATGTGAGTGAGTGAGAGAGAGAGAGGAGGAAGATGAAGAGTGAAAGAGTGAGTGAGTGAGTGAGTGAGAGAGAGATGGAATAGAAAGACAGAAAGAGTGAGTGAGAATGACCGTAAGATGTGAGTGAGAGACAGAGTAGAGGAAAAGCGTGAAAGAGTGAGCAAGAAAGAGAATCGAGGGCCAGCGAGTGAGTGAGTGAGTGAGTGAGAAGAAAAGAAAGACTTAGTGAGTGAGAGAGAAACAGCGGAGAACGACAGCGAGTGAGTGAGTAAGAAAGAGAGAAGAGACCTACAGTGTGAGAGAGAGAGATTCTTTGGGCCAGCATAATTAATGAGGGAGCAGCATATTGGTGTTTTGTTGTTTATTTATTGTGTGAGAGTGTCATTACGTTGACATGACCAGCCGCCTCCTCTCAGACTCTCATGTCCACGCTGCAAACACACACATCCGGAGGCCAATTAACGTCACGACTGACAAGCAAACACACACTGTACCTTCTCACTGCTGCTTCACCGCAACCCCTCTCCAGCTGCCCAACGGTTTCCCTAATCCTGGACAAAATGGGCTGGTGTTAATCTGGCCTGATAGAGTCAACGTGTGGATTTTACTTAAACCAAGATCATAATCTGGACTGGCAGAGAGGACATGGAGGTTTTAATTAAGACTGACAGAGAAACGGCGTAAGGATTAATCTGGATTATAGTTTAACTCTTTTTCCATGTATGCTCACATGCTGTATGTTCACATTTTCTTTTTAATAATCCAGATTAATCCTCACACTTTTTCCGTCAATCTAGATTTAAATCAACGCTTAGCTCGATCAATCCAGACTCAAACATTTACTTTCTCTTTCCATTTATTTACTCAAACATATGTTATAATCTGGACTGCCAGAGAGGACATGCTGGTTTTAAATTAAGACTGACAGAAAAAAAGGATTAATCTGGATTATAGTTTACCATTTTCTCCATGTATGCTCATATATTAGATGTTCACATTTCATCTTTAATAATCCAGATTAATCTTCACACTTTTTCTACGTCAATCTAGATTAAAATAAACATTTTTCTTGATCAAACCAGCTTCAGACATTTACTTAAACAGAGATTATAATCTGGATTGGCTGAGAGGCCGGGGTGGACTTGATTAAGACTGATACAGTGGGGAAACAGTGGATAATATGTGAGGTGGAGGAGAGGAAAGACAGGAATGTATTCTAGCTTCTGGAATAGGAGGACACATTCACATTTACTGAGTTGATACATGGGGACGGATTAAGAACATAATTTAATAAGAAGATGAAAACGCGAGATTACGGTCAAGAAGGATTAGTAAAGAGGCTTAAGGTGGTCGTAACTGATCAATTAGATTCTGGACTGGCAGAAAAAAAATCAGATTTGAATATGGATTTAAATGTAAATTACAAGAGGACAGAGAGGACTGAAATCTAGACCTGTTTTAAAGGGTTTTAATCTGGATTAGAAACGAGGGAGGAAGTGGTTATATTCTAGATTGGCAGGAAGTGTTTAGATTTATTGATGATGATGATGATGATGATGATGAATACGGCTAAATGATCACTAATAATGATTATTGATTATTTGTCATTGTGAACACAGCGTAGCACACAGTGCACCACAACTAAATGTGACGTCTGCATTTCACCTTGGTGATGGTGCCTTGCTCATGAGTACCTCAGTGGTACCTGTACCGGTCCGGGACTTGAACTGACGACTGACGATGGGGTTAAATGTAGCCTAAGAGATGTGCAGTGTAGGACTGTAATCTGGACTGACAGATAGAAAGTGCAGGTTTTAATCCCGACTAATAGAGCAGACGTGTTGGTTTTACTCCTGACTGACACAGCAGAAGTGTAGCTTTTAATCTGGATTGATAAAACGCTGGAGTGGATTTGCATTCTGGGTAACAGGCACTTGACAGGGCGGAACTGGGCTAAACTCGGCATGATGATGCTCGTTCCCCCGTGCCAGCGCTGACAGGAAGTGGTACAGCAGTTACTTCCTCCTCGCAAAGCTACACAGAAGTGCTCGGTCATCATTACTGCAGCTTGGAGCAGCGCTGACTCGTCCGACTCGGCTCTCGCGTCACGCTGTCACTGTGGCGCGTCTAAACACTCGGGGAATAAAGGCAGAACGAGTGGAACAGGGCCGGGACAACGCCAACGACTTAGCGCCGGCAGAGCGGAACTGAAAGCTAGCAGGGTAGTGCTGTCTATGAATGGATAAGATGGTGTGAGTGTATATGTAAAAGAGGGAGGGAGAGAAAGAGTGAGAGAGAGAGAGAGAGAGAGATGGAGGGGGAGGGAGGGAGAGAGAGAGAGAGATATGGAGAGGGAGAGAGAGAGGGAGAGATGGAGGGGGAGGGAGAGAGAGAGAGAGAGAGATAGAGAGAGAGATATGGAGAGAGAGAGAGAGAGAGAGAGAGAGAGAGAGAGAGAGGAGAGAAGGAGAGAGAGATATGGAGAGAGATAGAGAGATGGAGGGGGAGAGAGAGAGAGATGCAGAGGGAAAGAGAGAGGGAGAGATGGAGAGAGCGATATGAAGAGAGAGAGGGACAGATGGAGGAGGGAGAGAGAGAGGGAGAGATGGAGAGAGAGAGGGAGAGGGAGATGGAGATAGGAGAGAGGGGAGAGACGGAGGAGAGAGAGAGACAAGGAGAGAGGGAGCGAGAGAGAGAGGGAGGGAGAGGGAGAGATGGAGAGAGAGAGAGAGGGAGAGATGGAGGGAGAGAGAGAGATAAGGAGAGGGAGAGAGAGAGAGAGGGAGAGGTGGAGGGAGAGAGAGACATAAGGAGAGGGGAGAGAGAGAGAGAGGGAGAGATGGAGAGGGAGAGATGGAGATGGAGAAAGAGAGAGAGAGAGAGAGAGATAAGTGGAGAGAGAGAGAGAGAGAGATGGAGAGAGAGATATGGGAGGAGGAGAGAGGAGAAGGGAGAGAGAGAGAGAGAGAGAGAGATGGAGAGAGAGAGGTAGAGAGATGGAGGGAGAGAGAGATGGAGGAGAGGGAGGGGAGAGAGTGAGAGAGAGAGAGAGAGATGGAGAGAGAGAGAGAGAGGAGAGAGAGATGGGAGGGAGAGAGAGAGAGATGAGTAGGGGAGAGAGAGAGATGGAGGGAGGGGAGAGATGAGGGAGAGAGAGAGAGAGAGAGAGAGAGAGAGAGAGAGAGAGAGAGAGAGATGAACAGAGATGTAACAGATGGATGGAGGGAGAGATGGAGGATGAGGGGAGAGAGAAGGAGGGGAGAGGGAAAGAGAGAGAGAGAGTGTGAGAGAGAGATGGAGGGGAGGGAGAGAAAGAGAGATGGAGGAGAGAGAGATGTGAAGGAGGGAGAGCTATGAGAAGGTTCTGCGTACCCAAATCTCTACTACAGCTTTGTAATTCATTATTTCTGTGTTGCTTATTCAAATGCTACTTGAGATTGTGAGGCTGGCTCACGTGCAACAGCAACATTATTATGCACATTTTCATTATTCTGGGTTACGCATAGTGCACACATGCGACACACAGCACACACACAAGGCACACACGCTGCCAGCACACACACACGCACACACACATCAGCATACAATAGCTGACGCATGCCACACAGGCCTTTCATGCCCATCTCACTGAAGAAACACTCTGGTGCTGTTTGAAATGGCCACACTCTGCTACTCATCGGCTGTTGGAGACGTGTGTGTGTGTGTGTGTGTATGCTGCATGCAGGTGCAAAGTGCTGCTGGTGGTGAGTGCAAGTGCAGACTAGTTTTCCACCCCATTAGCAGCAGCGATCACCACCTGGTTGCTGTGTCCAGCACACGCTGTAAGAGTCTCCTCCAATGCATTGTGTGCTAACCTCCACTGGCAGCAGCACAACCCAGCCTCCTCACCTCACCTCCTCCTCACCACCTCCCCCTGTCTCTCTCTCCTCACCTCACTCTCCCTGCCCCTCTCTCCTCACCTCACACTGCCCTCTCTCTCACCCCTCACCTCTCCCCATCTTTCTCTTCTCCTCTCACTCCCCTTCCCTCTCCCTCGTTCCTCCTCTTTCTCTCTCTCTCTTCAAAGATCTCTATGCTCCTCAACCTCCTCTCCTTTCCACTCCTCATCGACACTCCTACTCCATCTCTGCCCTTCTCGTTCCTCCTCCCACTTTTTTTCTCCTCCAGCCTCTTATCTCTATTCTCCATCTCCTCCTTTTCTTCTCCTCTCATTTTCTTTCTCCCCCTCCTCCTCTTTTCTCACTCCCTCTCTCTTTGTGTCTGTCTCTTCTCCTCCCGCTCTCTCCATAAGCTCCTTTCTCCCTTTTCCTCCTCCTCCTCCTCCCCTCTCGTTCTCCTCCCACTATCTTCTCCATTTCCCTCCCTCCCTTTCTCTACCTCGGTGCAGTGCTCAGGAGACTTGATGCTGACAGAGCAGTATTAGGTGCTGTCTGGGAGGAGGGTCCACTGTCACTCTCATGGAGAGAAGAAGAGGAGGGAGAGGAGGAGAATGATGAGCATGAAACGAGAGATAAAGGAGAGAAAGTGTGTGTGTGTGTGTGTGTGTGTGTGCTGCTGCAAGGTAAGTGAATGAGCAAGCAGGAAGCAAGTGAGCAAGTGAGTAAGAGAAAGAGGCAAAGAAGGAACAGGAGAGAGAGAGAGAGAGAGACAGAGAGAGAGAGAGAGAGAGAGAGAGATGAGTACGGGGAAAAGAGAAGGAAGAGTAACAATGGATGGATGGATGGATGGATGGGTGGATGGATGTGGATGGTAGATAGACATTAGAAGGTAGGTGGATAGATGGATGGACGGGATTGACGGACGGACGGACGGGATTAGACGGACGACCTGGATTTGGACGGACTGGAGGGAGGAGGAGGAGGAGGGAGTGGAGGATGGATGGATGGATGGATGATGGATGGATGGATGGATGGATAGATAGATAGATAGATAGATAGAGAGATGGAGGGATGGAGGGATGGATAGGCAGAGGGATGGATGGGCAGAGGGATAGACAGATAGACAGATAGACAGATAGATAGATAGATAGATAGATAAATAGATAGATAGATAGATAGATAGGTAGATGGTGGATCGATGGATAGATAGATAGATAGATAGATAGATAGATAGATAGATAGATAGATAGATAGATAGACAGATAGATATAGGATAGATAGATGGATGGATGGAAGTTGAGGGAGGATGGATGGATGGATGGATGCAGGATGGATAGATAGATAGATAGATAGATAGATAGATAGATAGATAGATAGATAGATGAGATGGTATATAGATGATGGATGGATGGATAGAAGGAAGATAGATAGATAGACAGATAGACAGACAGACAGATAGATAGGTAGATGGATGCATGGATAGATGGATGGAAGGTAGGTGGTAGACAGACAGACAGACAGACAGACAGACAGAGAGATAGATAGATGAACACTGCTTAATTAAAGGAGGCAACGGTCATTACCCACAGCAGGCCAAATGTGTGTGTGTGTGTAATGCATGTTGTGTGTGTATGCATGTGTTGTGTATATGTGTATGGTGGTGTGTGTGTGTGTGTGTGTGTATGTTGTGTGTGTGTGTATGTATAGGTTAGGTGTGTATGTATGTATGTGTGTATGTATGTGTGTGTGTAATGATGTGTTGTGTGTGTGTGTGTGTATGTATGTGTGTGTATGTATGTATGTGTGTGTGGTGTGTGTGTGTGTATATATGTGTGTGTGTGTATGTGCAGCAGCTCCACGCCGTAGTGACATACAGCAGATGTGTAGTGACTGGCTCTATCTTTTCTTCTGTTTAGCCGTATGAAACTCAGCAGGAGAGTTCAGACACATCGCCGCCTCCACCAGCCTGCCTGCGCACCGCCGCAAGAGCGCCCGGAGAGTCGAAATAACGTCCAAACTGAGCAGCGTGAGACAGAGGAGAAAATAGTCCTGACGTGGTGAGATTCAGCAGCTGCAGGAGGAGATTCTGCTGATGGTTTCTAAAACACAAACTTTGCTGTATACTTTATTCCAGGCTGACACCCAGACGTCTCTGTGCCTTCCTGTTGTGTGCTCAGTTTCCCACATTCTCGCCAGAGATTTACGAATAATTTGAAGGACACTGATCATAAGATATATAATCGCCACGAGAAATTCAGCTGCCGGTTGGTTAAACAGGCACGTAATATGGATGGCTAAATGATATTCCATTTCCCGCCACCAGGTTTCCTGGCTGGTCTGCCATGCTTTTCGGGGAGCTGGCTTATCCCGGGCGTGAGGGTTTTGTTTCCAGCCTGGAGTCCGGGATGCTGATCTGAAAGGTGGGCATCACAGTCTGCCAAGCCGGGAATAGTCAGCTGCTTTTATGACGTGACGCCTGCAAATCTCCCCAAAAGCCACAAAGAATACTGCATCAAAGGAGGACAAATGAAAAACAGCAGCCAAACATCACAGAGGAGAGGGAGACTGGGGAGCGGTGTGTGTGTGTTTGTGTGTGTTTGTGTGCGTGTGTGTGTGTGTGTTTGTGTGCTGTGTGTGTGTGCATGTGTGTGTGTGTAAGAGAAAGGGAGAGAGCAACGGGGGTAGGGAGACAAAAAGGGAACAAAAGAGAGAAGTAGAGAGTAAAAGAGAGAGAGAGAGAGGGAGAGAGAAGAAGAGGAGGGAGGGAGACAGAGAGAGTGATGGAGGAAGACAGGAGTGAAGAAGGGAAAGAAAAGGAGAGGAAGAGGGAAAAAGGGAGGGAGTGATAGAGAGGGAGGGAGATGGAGGGAGGTGGCGAGAGAAAAAGAGAGAGAAGGGGAACGAGCAAGAGAGAGGGAGGGTGAGAAAGAGAGAGCGGGAGGGAGCAAGTGAGAGAGAGGGAGGGAGAAAAGGAGAGACAGAGAGAGAGAGAGAAAGAGAGAGGGAGAAAAGGTAGGAAGGAGTGAGATAGAGGGAAGGAGGAAGGGAGAGAGATAATGAGAGGGAGTGAGATGGAGGGAGGTGGCGAGAAAAGAGAGAGAGAGAGGCAATGAGCAGAAGCGAGGTGAAAAAAGAGAGTATGGAATATGAGTATATAGAGAGAGAGAGAGAGAGAGAGAGAGAGAGAGAGCGAGAGGGGGAAGGCAGGGAGGCAGTATGGAGGAGAAAAAGAGAGAGGGAGGGAGAGAAAGACAGACAGAGGGGAAAAAAGAGAGAGGGAGATATAGAAAGAGAGAGGGGGAGCGAAAGAAAGAGGAAGGCAGGGAGGGAGCAAGTGACAGAGAGAGAGAGAGAGAGAGAGAGAGGGAGGGGCAGGAGAGGGAGGCAGGGAGAAAGCGAGAGAGGAACGGAGGAAGAGAAAGGGAGAGAGAGAGAGAAGGAGAAAGAGAGAAGGAGAGAGAGAAAGAGAGAAGGAGAGAGAGAGAGAGAGAGAGAGAAGGGAGAGAGAGAGAGAGAGAGAGGAAGGAGAGAGAAGGAGAGAGAGAGAGAGAGAGAGAGAGAGAGAGAGAGAAAGACAGGGTAGAGAGAGAGAGAGAGAAGGAGAGAGAGAGAGGAGAGAGAGAAGGACAGAGAGAGAGAGAGAAGGGAGAGAGAGAGAGAGAGAGAGAGAAAGACAGAGAAAGAAGGAAAGAGAGTGAGAGAGAGAGAGAGAGAGAGAGAAGGAGAGACAGACAGAGAGAGAGAAGGCAGTATTACAAGATGATTCTGTCTCTGCCAAGCTGCTGTACTTTTGAGCCTCACAGTTCCACCTGGTGGCCGTCTGCTGTCACTGCAGGAGCAGTTCCTAAACACGCCTCATTACAGAGCGCTGACATGAAAACCTGAACAGCCCTACGGACCATACTACACACACACGCACATACGCGCACACACACGCACACACACGCGTGCAACACACACACACACACACACACACACACACACACACAGCCTCCTCCACCTTCACAAATCAAAAAACCTATTTCCTTCAACATTGTGAACAATTAGCAAGACATGCAAACGAGGAGCTCATATCCTTCCATCCTTCAGAGCTCGACGAATCTACGGTCGCTCAGCGAGGTGAGTTACAGACGTGTTTCCGAGTCTAAGAACCAGACCTTTGCTCGTCTTCCCCTGCAGAGCTAAACATGAAACAGCCGAGGAAGAGAAGGAGTCGTCCATCCGTCCAGCTCGGAAATAACGAAGGCGGGGCCTATTTTGTGTGTGTGTGTGTGTGTTAGGGTCGGGATTTGATAAGCCCCGCCCACTGCACTAAACCCTTCAGTATTGGGTCAGCCAGACAAGGCTCAACGGGAGATTAATTACACGGCCCAACCACAAGGCACACTGCAGTCCCTTCAACTAGTTCTGTGATTAAGGAACCGCTCCCTGTAAAGGCGAGGTGTACACTTTTTGGGAGGGGGGGAGGAGGGGAGGGACGAAAAAGGTGCACACAGCGCAAGACCAAGGGCAGATGGAGCAGAAAGGAACGTAATCAGCTCTATCCAGAGCAGCTAACGTTTCCACATTTCTTAGACAGACTTCCTGGAGCATTTCAAAAATGAAAGTGAGTATTGCTGGTCACACGCGCACCACAACAAAAAACGTGGGCTTCGCGCTTGACCCATCCGAAGAACAGGATGCTAACATGGGCAGTAAGCCAGATGGCACTGCCTATGAGTACCTCAGAGGTACCTTTACCAAGCCGGGATTTGAACCGGTGACCCTTCCAATCACAGGGCGAACTGTTACGCTACCAACTGCTCCAACAGGGTTGTGTGTCTTGGTCAGTGGTGGAACTCTCTTGGTCTCGGGCCAGAGGTGAGCATCCTCACCACTAGACCTCCACCCTAAACGATCAGAGCTCAAAAGTGACGGTGCTCTAAGCCACAACCCCTCGGTGTTTGAGGGAACCGGTGATTCCTAAACCTTTTCTGCAGGGTCTCTCTCTTGTAAGTAAGAATATTTCAGCATCTGTCACATAAACTGTAATCCCAACTGGGGTCGCGGGGACTGGAGCCTATCCCAGGAACTCGCAAGGCGGGGACCAACCTGGGCAGGCGCCAACACACCGCAGGGCACACACACTCACACAGTCACACACACATTCACACCTTTAAGGGCCAATTTAGAGTCACCAACAACCTACATCGCATGCCTTTTGGACTGTGGGAGGAAACTGGAGCACCCGGAGGAAACCCACGTAAACACGGGGAGAGCATGAACTTCCACACAGAAAGGCCCCACGGCCGTCTCCCCGGTTCAACCCCAGGACCTGGCCAGGGAGGCGGCAGCTCTAACCACTGCGTCGCCGTGCCACCCAAAACTTGCTCATTTGATTCGTCTTCATTTTCCATTATGTTTCCATTTAGCAGACACTCTTTTAGACAATTTCCTAACTACAGAGTGAGTAAGGCTCGACCAATCATCGGCCGGGCCAATTATCGGGGGCTGATATTAGGGCATTTTACGTTTAATTTTTGACCATCGCTTATATTAAGAATTACAAAGTGGCGCTAATGTGGGCTCCAGTGCCGTCTCTTCTCTCCGAACGGTTTGCTCTCGACTACTGCTTCTAAGCAATATCCTGCCAACAACACTTTCGACTGGCTATATGTCACATTAATTTTCTTCACTACATCCTGCTGCCAAGGAACAGTAAAATCATTAAGTTTCAGACTTTTATAATGTTTCTAAAATGTTTATTTAATCTGATTTAAAGTTCAAATAAAAGAATGTAAAAAATGGAAGTATTTTTAAACAATAAAGTAATTTAAATAAAGTTTTGTGACAGATTTGACAGATTCTCTCGCTTCTCTTTTTGTCAATCGGTTCCAAATATTGGTTATTGACCCGTTTACTAGTGATTGCTATCAATATCGGCCCTGAAAAAAAAACTATAATGGTCAACCCTTACCAGACAGTGCATCAACTGGGAGACATCGTGGTCTAGTGGTTAAAATATCGGCCTCTGGACCAAGAGGTTGTGGGTTCGAGTCCTACCCCCAGCACCACCATCGCTGGGTCCTTAAACACAACCTTTCAGAATATTTTCTGAAATATTTCAGAAAAATTCTTTGATAATGCTGTAAAAATATTTTAGAAAAATCAGAATCGATCTCAAAAAGTCTGTATCGGCCAAACTTTAGTCTCTGCTCTATTCGTGAATTCCAGTCTCATGTAGCAGTAGCCGTTGACAAACTCTGGTGTGGACGGCCTTCGGTGATCTCATTCCCCACACACACGCCAAGACACGCCGCATACACACGCCCCACACACGCACACGCACAAATATTACACCGATTCCCACATATAGCGGCACAGCTACTTTCGACCATCGCCATACTGCAAATTTCCAAATATCAGTTGTCATATTTCATACAGACGTGCAGACGCATGTGGCATGTGTGTGTGTGCTCACTGCATCTCAAATACACGCAGCATATTTTAAACCTGTGGAAAAATAAGCCATCCTGATTTCACCCCCACAACCGCCGCTCGACTTCAGGAGCGCTTCCACCGATCGTAAGGTTCCCGAACAGATGCCGGGTGTCTCCTCGCTGCAGCTCCTTGTCAGGTTTTATTCTTATTCTTGTCTGCCATCGGTCAGTCAAGAAAGTGACGCTTACGCCACGCATCCTTCAACGCCAAGTGCTAAAAATACGCCGTCCTACGCAATTAGTCTCATCCTTCACCCAAACCCCCAACGTCTTCTCGCTTCATAAAACATTCACACACACGTATTTTTACTCCATTATTATTCTGAACCTCTAATTGGCTAATTGGGTGTAGAGTGAGGGAGAGAGAGCGAGCGACGAGGCGATATGCGGGTTACGGCGGCGTGACGCCAACCATGGGGTCTCCTGCACAAATCCTGAATCCAACCTCCTCAGACCACTCACACGGAAAACGTTGGATAAATAATTATTCCGTGTTTTGAAGTGGAGCGGCTGGAGCTTAATGAAGGCCAAATGGAACAACGGCGGCAGCAGCAGCAGTGGTGGTGGGAGGGTGTAGTTAGCGTAGCGCACGTTAGCGTGAGTCGACGTAACGGCGCGAGAAGCGCCATTAGCGTTTATGCTGAACGTACGCTTGTTTGCCGGTTTTAATTGGCAGCTGCGCAACCCCGGGCGAGGGAACGGTGTTTAGATGCGTTACCGGCGCTGTTTCCGTGAAAGTCCGCGGGCGCTAGCTTTCGCCCACGCGTGTAATTGACGTGTGGTTCTCCGGCGACTTAACCGAGGGGACGAGGGTTTAGAAAGCGAACGGCATCATGCCGAGAATGAAAACAAGACCCGGGGAGACGGTGCGGGTTCGGCTGAGCGTCTAGCTCGCTTTGCGCGTGATTGAAGTGCACTGGGCTGATGAAGGTGAGGCTGTAGGTATGAGTGTGTATGTGTGTGTGTGCATTTACTGGCTCCTGAAGCCATCAAATATCACCACTGAGCTACAAATTGATATATACATTTGTCATAAAAGTTGATTTGTTGCTGAGTAAAAGGTTAGGGTTAGAATATTGTTTTACACACGTCTAGCGTCCTGCTGAGAAAGAAAACAAGAGTCCGGGAGATGGTTTGGAATCAGAGTTGGTTCACACTTGCTTTGTGCATAACTGAAGGGTAGGGAAAAGAGAGAGCGAAGACAGAGAGAAATGAGAGAGAGAGAGAGTTAGAGAGAAAGAGAGAGAGAGAGAGAGAGAGAGAGAGAGAGAGAGAGAGAGAGAGAGAGAGAGAGAGAGAGATAAAAGGGGAGAGAGAGAAAACGAGAGACAGAATAGTGAGAAAAGATAGAATGTGAAAGAGGCAATAAGAAAAAAACTGAGAGAGAGAGAGAGAGAGAGAGAGAGAATGGAGATAAAAGACAATGAGAAAGAGAGGGAGGCAATATGAAAAACAGTGAGAGAGACAGTATGAGAGAAAGAGCATGAGATAAAAAAAAAAAAAAAAAGCGTGACAGAATGGGAGTGAAGTGGGAGAGAAAAAGAAAGTGTGTGTGTGTGTGTGTGTGTGTGTGTATAAGTATGTGTGTATATATATATGTGTGTGTGTGTGTGTGTGTATAAGTGTACATATGTGTGTGTGTGTGTGTGTGTTGTTGTATTTAAGTACTTAGTGGGGAGAACCAAAATGAGTTTTTAACCAGCAGAGGAGACATTTTTGTGAGGAAAGACTTTTTAGTGGTCCTCACTTTTTAAACTGCTTTTTATAAAAACAAATACAAGCTTATCGCAAAACTAAAGTGTAGAAAGATTAGCGCCGTTACTGACATTATGAAGAAGCAGGCGGACACAGTAATATAGAAGTCAATGGAGGTCCTCACTACTATATAAGCACAAAGATGTGTGTGTGTGTGGGTGTGTCTGTCTATGTGTGTGTGTCTATATAAGTGTGTGTGTGTGTGTGGGTGTGTCTGTCTATGTGAGTGGTCTCAATGTGGAAAGAGTTCATCCAGACAGGCTCCAGGTTGGAGCAGGGCCCTGAGTCGCTGAGAGCAGCCCAGGTTCCAGGAAAAGCCTGCAGGACTGGGCACCGCCCTGATACCTATTAAATTCCCACCTCCTCCTTTCATCCCTCATTTCTTTTTTCTCTCTCTCTCTCCACGTGCTTATTTACTGAAGCTGTCTGCCGAGGATGGCTGTTTAATTTCCTCTGGGAGAAACACGCTAATGCTCCAGAGAGACAGATAGAGACCCAGAGAGAGAGAGCAGCACCGAGGTAGATTGAGACATCTCTTACCTCATCCCTGTCCTCAGGTGTGACTACAGTACACTACAGCGCACACACACACACACACCCCTTACTGAAGCACTTACTGCCACTTCAGCCCCACTGCTCTACACTCAGCTCTAACACACACACACAGACTCAGACTCACAATATTACAGCACTGCCACTACAACTTTCCAGTTAGGGAGCTGACCCTCTGATCAGAAGGTCGCCGGTTCAAGTCCCGGATCGGTAAAGGTACCACTGAGGCACGGCGAGCAGAAGTCCCTCAAACACTGCTGTGTTGTTGTCCACTGCTCCTCACGGATCGGTCAAGCAGAGGTCACATTAGGTCTGCCAGTGCTGGGTTCTTGGCTATGACCCATCCGGAGTAACGCATCTGCAACAGGTGGACCGGTATTGCGGTATTGGGGACGACCTATGGAGTCATTCTGCCCACTAAATTGAGGTTTTTCTGTGCCTATGCACGCAGCTCCTACCAGTTGGTTCTGCATGTGTTAGTGTTACTGCAGAAGTTGGTTTATTCGATCGCTTGCAATTCAATTCCTACATATTGATATGACGATGAGAAGAACAAGCAACGCAACACACTACAACCCCAAAAGAAAATCACAATTGTAATTGTTTAATTTCCTTAACAACACCAGCTCTCACTCACAATTTCTGTTCCTGATGGGTTTAGCGCCGCAGGATTAGGGAGCATCACAAAACTGTTAGTTTTTGAGATGTTACATTGCTTTAGTTAAGAAAACAGGATTTAACTCGAGTATTTCCTTGCTAGTTTTAACAATAATCTCAGTCTCCCTCCTCACAGAGAAAATATACAACTTATTCATCAAAATTGGTGTTGGACGGTGAAAATCATGATGTACGCTGGAGCGCGGAAACATCGATGAATCGCAATTCAACAAAACGGAATCCGTGTCGCAACGCCAGGCACGCGCTGATAATGGCAATGGTTTCTAATCAGCTCATTGCTGCAGCCCCCAGTACTGCAGCATAATTGTTGGGAGGCGGACCAGTCACACACACAAACTATTGCAGACACAGAGAGGGGAAGCGCCAATCTGCCATTATGGCGGAAGAGGCTGAAACACCCAAGTCTTCAAAAAGCAAGGAGTTCGAGTGTTAGTGCTAAGTTTAGAGCAGGTCTGGGGCATCGATTTTGGTGAATCGGGAGAACAACTCTTGGTGCTTTTGCTGTGTTAATATCGACAGACTGCACCTGCAAGAACACGTGGACGCACCACTTCTACAGTCAGCACCAAGCATCACAGAAACGTTTTGTTTTGCAGGAAAAAATGAATGTTTTTTGTTGTTTACAGGTAAATGTATTACCAACGAGAAAATGTTCTGCTGAACCCAGCACTTTGTAGAAGTTGAATAACTTTATAACTTAATTTAATGTGATTTTTTTTTCTATTGCATTGTTCTTTTTTCCATCCACTCTATAATTAGACACTTTGTAGGTGAATATATATGATTATAACGTAAAACACGGAATTCAGAAGAATAAAAATGGAAAAAACGGAATTCAGGATCGGTGCACCCCTGCTTCATGATGATGAAAAATTTACTCACATAATTAAATGAAAAAAATCAGAATCCAACCCCAGCTTACAAACAACATCAAGTCTCTTAAGCTCTGGTGGCACTGAGACCCATCACTCACCACACACACACACACACACACACACACACACACACACCCAGTCTTGTGTCACTATCTTTGTGAGGTCTTTCCATAGACTCCCATAGTGTAATTTTACACCTAATCCTAATCCTAACCTTAACTCCAACTCCTCAGTAAATCAAAAGCACATCTTTACTCCTTTATTTTCAAATAAAAGTCAGTTAATATTTCTATGTGTCATTTTTCCTCATGGAACCCTCAAAATGTCCCTACAAAACCCAAAAAACAGATAAAGTGATTTAGGGACAAAAGGTTGCTACAATGCGAGCAACACATGGAACACTCCACCCACCCACCCACCCACCCAAGCCACACAATAATACACACACACACAGCATAATGGACTTCACGAAATGCTCATCGACATACTACTGCCTTCGAAGGTTCTTACCCTGCCGTCTCCGGACAGCGGAACAGAGAAGACGTACTCCAGCTGGAAGACCACAGCGAAGGCCGGGTGCCTCATCATCCTCAGCTCCACGTTCCCGCGTGGCATCAGGACGCAATCATGAGGACCTGCGGGAGAGACGGCATTACATAAATACCACTCGTACGGTCATGATCGCTACCTGCAATGTTTCAACTACAACCCGACAAAATTAAAGCCCCGCTTCACACGGAGCAGCTTTCCCACCAACACTCTGGTCGTATCCCGGTGTGTGTGTGTGAATGTCAAACTGCTGCTAAAAGTGGCCATTGCAGTTGTGTGTGAGACACTCTTCTCACCTGTGATGGTGCAGGAGGACCTCGCATACACACTTACAAGAGAAAAGTCACAGAGCTTCACTAGAGAACACTGAAAGGTCATTGCTTGTATTCAGAAAGACAAAAACGTTGCTAATCTCTGCACGTCAGCTTGTAGTCCAAACACGGCTTTAATAAATGAAGTGGCGTTTGTAAAAGGGGCCAGACTCATTAGCGGCTAATCCACCCGAACGCAGGGCCGCATGAGGAACCGCAGGCCCGGACAGGGTCAGAGCTGCACTCCTGTCTGCTCTAACGAGGGAAATAAAGGGTGTGCGTGTGTGTGTGTGAGCAGAAGGCACAGTGGCACTGGGCATAATGCCCAACGAGATATTTATCACCCCATAATATACTTTATTGCCCTGAATATCGTTACTTGGAAATAAATATTTTCTCCAGTTTGATTATCAGTGTTTTATGTGCAGCTTCACCGCTCTCTCACACACAGATGCAGGAAATCACTCATGCATGCACACATGCACACGCACACACACACACACACACAGGCTCATGCATGCACGCACACAGGAAAGTGTACATACACACACACAGAATCACCAGCACACATGCATGCAAGAAATCACTCATGCATACACACACACACACACACACAGGCCCATGCATGCACACGCACACACACACACACACACACACAGGCTCATGCATGCACACACACATGCACGCGCACACACATACACAGGCTCATGCATGCACGCACACAGGAAAGTGTACATACACACACACACAGAATCACCAGCACACATGCATGCAAAAAATCACTCATGCATCCACACACACACACACACACAGGCTCATGCATGCACACACACACACAGGAAAGTGCACATACACACAGAGTCACCAGCACACATGCATGCAAGAAATCACTCATGCATCCACATTGCATAAACACACACACAGAAGTCGTGCATGCACACACACCAGCACAAATGTATGCAACAAGTGTACGTGTGAGTGTGTATACACAAACAAGTACATGACACGCATGCCGAAAGTCATTATATGCATGCGCACACACACACACACACACACACACACGCAGGATATAGAATAGAATTCTTCATATTGATACTGTTACTAACCTCTTGCATATTCCAGTAAAAGCCATCACTCTAGAAAGAAGGCCAGGGTCCAAACCCTCTGTCTACCCTATCTAAACTACTCCCCTGTCTACACACCCACACACCCGCCAAACACACACACACAAACATATACACACAAACATGCACACACACAACACACACACACACACACAAACACAATAAAACACAAAAACACATGCCACTAAAAACACACACACACAAACACACACACAAACACACACACACAAACACACACACACACAAACACATACACACACAAACACACACACACACACAAACACACACACAAAAACACACACACACACACACACACAAACACACAAACACACACACACACACACACACACAACACACACACACACAAACATACACACACACACACACACAAAACATACACACAAACACACACACACAAACACACACACACACAAACACATAAACACACAAAACACACAAAAACACACACAATAAAAAAACACACACACACACAAACACACACACACAAACACACACACACAAACACACACACAAACACACACACACACAAACACATACAAACACACACAAACACAAACACACACAACACACACAAACACACACACACACAAAAACACACACACACACACAAACACACACACACACAAACACACACACACACAAACACACACACACAAACACACACACACAAAACCCTCTACAATCAGTGAGGAAGTGAGGAAATCCCCAGCAGTCTCCTGCTGAAGACAAGGCTATAGTCAAAGATACAGGTGTGTGTGAATGTGTGTGTGAATGTGTGTGTGAATGTGTGTGTTCTTGACACTTTACTGGAGTGGATGATTCTTATGGAGGGCCAGACAAAAGAGCTCAGGAGTCTTAACGAATCAGAATTCAATATGCATTTAATTAATTTGCAATAAGCTCTATAAGTGGTTTGTAGCGCTCCAGAATGAGGAATGATGTTCACTGAGCAAAATGTATTAAGTGATTTTTTTTTGCAGGCCACGCAAATCTAAAACAGATGATTTCATGCACAATTACACAGAGCTAATTGAAAACTCACTCAGCAAATATGACATTTACGTCCCCAAAAGTCCTAAATAATCTGGTGGGCTCGGACTGAAAAATGATCAGCGCAGAGGTACGTCAGATAGAATATTCCCCAAATGAGATTTTCTAATCTGTTGCATTTTTCTTTATTAAAGCTTTATAGGTTTATAAATTAACTTCAAAATGAAGTTGTATTTTCCAAAAGTAGACAAAAGTCTTTGCAAGTACTTTAGTTTTAATGTAAAACTTTTTCATACCCGTTTTAAAGCGTTCTCATGATGAGACCACATTCAAAATACATTTTTTGCCCATTTTTGAACAAAATACTAACACAAAGAAGAAAAATTGGCACGTAAAATTTTTAGCCTGAAAACTGCTAGAAAGTTGCAATGGCAAAATGTAACCTTGCATAAAAATTTAAGACAAGTATTCACTGTTTTTGGAAAAAAAAGTGAATCTGTACTAAGAAATCACTGTAATTTTCAAAAAATCAGACTGCATTTTCCATTTTTAACCCTCCAAAAACGCTTGACTAATTTTCAGAATTATTCTTGTGCTCAAATTGACGCAAATTCAACAAAGAGTCAACTCTTCATCAGACTGTGAACATGGAAGAGTAGAAAATTGTCAAATTTCACACCCTGGGTGCTACTACACACCCGCCATGCGTGCTGAAAAATCTATTAATTCTTCCCAAAAACGGGCGTCATGCCTCCATCATGCGTGCGTGACAGTCTGGCGGCTCTACTCACAGCCGCTTTGCTGTCACTTTCTTCGCTGGCATGTTCGCACACAAGTCATGAAGCGAGCGCTGAAAGTTATCACTAATTAAACGCTACCTCTCAGTGGCACGACTGCTGGAGAGACGCGCGAATGCCGTCGAGCTGCGATCGGCAACACGTTTTGGCGCAAACTACGCGATCTCACACCAGAAAGCGAGAGGTGGCGAGACGTCGGTTCTCCCCGTCGTCTCCCCTTTTACTCCATTCAGGCTTTAAATAAACCGGTTTCCAGGCACACACTGAAACGCACACCAAATAGAAAAACGCCAAGTTATACAAGTTCATGACGCACATGTAAACACGCTGCAAATGCTACACTTAAATGCTATGGATTGTAGAGTTGGGCGATTGATGACTCACCCGGGTTAATCACCGGATCCATAAAATAACTCACGGGTCACGAATCTGAGGTCTCCATTAACCCCAGTCCATAGAGTCCTAACTACACCATGACTAAAATATAAACCCCATCACGTACATACATCTTATAATCATTACAAACTCATTACCAGATCAATTCAGCCATAGTAGCAAGTACAGCTGCTAAAAATCTCACAACGTACAGTTCATTTGCACCACCACCCTCAAAAGAGGGATCATAACTTCCTACAGAGCTGAATCCTCTTTGTAGACTACGCGACTCGGGTCAGTCGAATCATTAGCACGGTGCGAAGAACACACATTCATGAGTAAATCTGTCGGTTAACTTCCACTAGAGCCGGAAACATATCACCGAGTCTCAATCGCGGGTCAGCGCTCGTCACTGTCATGAGTAAATTCACTGGTTAACTTCTTACAGCCGGAAACATGCAGCCGAATCTGGGGAGCGTTTCCCAAAAACATAGTGTACATTAGCAACTAGCATAGTGTACATTAGCAACTAGCATAGTGTACATTAGCAAATAACCTAGTGTACATTAGCAACTAGCATAGTGTACATTAGCAACTAGTATAGTGTACATTAGCAACTAGCATAGTGTTCATTAGCAACTAGCATAGTGTACATTAGCAACTAACACTGTACATTAGCAACTAACAGTGTGCATTAGCAACTAACATAGTGTACATTAGCAACTAACATAGTGTACATTAGCAACGTACATTAGCAACTAACACAGTGTACATTAGCGACTAACAGTGTACATTAGTGACTAGCATAGTGTACATTAGCAACTAACAGTGTACATTAGCAACTAACAGTGTACATAAGTGACTAGCAAAGCATACACTGGCAACTAGCATAGTGCACATTAGCAACTATCAGTGTACATTAGCAACTAGCATAGTGTATATTAGCAACTAGCATAGTGTACATTAGCAACTAGTATAGTGTGCATTAGCAAATAACCCAGTGTACATTAGCAACTAGCATAGTGTACATTAGCAACTAGCATAGTGTACATTAGCAACTAGCATAGTGTGCATTAGCAAACTATCACAGTGTACATTAGCAACTAGCATAGTGTGCATTAGCAACTAGCATAGTGTACATTAGCAACTAGCATAGTGTGCATTAGCAGCTAGCATAGTGTACATTAGCAACTAACAGTGTACATTAACGACTATCTTAGTGTACATTAGCGACTAGTATAGTGTTGCTAGTGTAGTTAGCAACTATGCTTTTGGGAAACGCACCCTGAATCACACACACGCGGGTTAGCGCTCCCCAAACCACACACACAATGAATCCGCTGGTTAACTTCCTCTAGTGCCACTTGATGATAAATATTTGCCGCTCTGGTAGCCTTGTCTTGATACTTCGTCATTTATTTGGACGTGTGTTTATTCTCATCACAAGCCTCGTGTAGTGTCTTCTATGAAAAACAAAGGATTCAGCTGGAGATTTGGCAACGCTGACTCAAGTGACTCAAGTGACTCAAGTGACTCGCTCACCCGGATCAGTTTAGTGAGTGACTCAGAGGAAGCCCAGCCCTAAAACGGAACAGAATCTCACAGCTCTAATGGACTGAACCTTGCACTGAGGACTGGTCCCATGTGCAGTCTGGACTACACGCGCTGGCACTAAATGCACTTGAAGTGGGGTGCTTTCTCTGTACCTTCATGCGTCATATTTTTTAGAACCCTGCTCTACTACATGTGCTTGCATCACACGTTGTGTGTTGTTAATATGACCGCGAGACAGCTGAAACGACTGCGATAAACTTATCCTTGAACGTGCAATTTTAGCAAACGTTTCATATGTGCAACATTTCACAAACATGCTGCATATTGATAGATGCCTTGCAGAAACGGGAAAGACACTCAGGGATTAAAGATTTGTGTATATTATTTTTTTTTCTATTGATTAACATTATAGAACGGGAAAAAATCTGATCAATCGAAAATGAAATCCAAAAGTCTTGGGTAATTCTGAGCCAATTTGGACTCGGTTTGGCCTATAAAATGAGTTGCTTTTGGCCTTTTTGGGAGAAAACGGATGCATGTTACACTAAAAACGTCAATAAATTGCTGTACTGTGAGCAGAACACTGGCTGTTATTTATCAGCTAAAATATAAAATAAAATAATAATATAAAATAATACAATTGGACTTGACTGGACTGGAGCGCTCCTTCGGATCTGCATTTATCTCAAATATGCCTATGAGTTCGAGTGACAGAAATTTGTCTCAGCAAGAGTCCAATGGACGGAAGTCTGTCATAGCAACGGAGAACTTTAATCCCTTGACACAGCAAAATACCACAAGGGAAGTGAGCCACGGCTTGATGGAAGACTTTTCGGTAGGTTGTTTTAAATATGGTTTTCACTTGTGAAAATATTACAGCTGTTTAAACAACCTGTTCAAGTAGATTATAAACATACTTCAACTATACGGTTCCTCCTTTGCCGCTGTTAAAGAGAAGCGAAAAAAAGTCTCCTCCAGCAACACTTTCGATGTGCTCCGTTCCACTGTAGTGGAGTCAACTTTGTCAAACTCGAGATGTATATAATCACGTAGGATAGAAATTACATTTCTCAAAGACCCACGGGGGATAACAAAAACACAACATTCAGGAATTAAATATAAGAATAATAAAATGTAAATTTTCTGTTAAAGTTATAAAAAATTTAAACTATAAAAATGTAAAAACCATAATAACCAAATAGTGCAAATGGTGTGTATTCACAGTGCAAATGTGTCCTTAAGTTTTAAGACAAAAAGTGGCGAGTGCTGAATATGGCTAATGGTTAGCGTAGTTTCAGTATTTTAGTAGTTTCATAGTCTCATGTGTTTACTTGCAGCACATCCAGCGAGTGAGTAATTTTTTATCATTGTGAACGCAGCCTTGTGCACAGTGCACCACTGTGAGCTCTGCATTTGACTAATCGGTGAGAAAGGGTGAGAAGATGACATAACACGGAGCAGCGCTTGGGGGACGGTACCTTACTCATGAGTACCTCAGTGGTACTTTTACCGGTCCGGGACTAGAACCAGCGACTCTACGATCATGGGGCCAACTCCCTAACCATTACGCTACGAACCGAACCACCAATGTGCACAGCGTGTGTGTGAAATGTTGCGCCTGTGTTGTCTGAATTTGTGCAGCGTCTATGAAATTGCAGTGTGTTTGCAGTGTTGAGCTTTATGCTTTGTGGTTTTTGCTCTATTGAGAGAGACGAGACGACGCGGCTCCAGTTTTTACAGTGTCCCAAGAAGACACATAGAACATACATATATAAACAAACTATAAAATATAAAGTCTGAACTAGAAGTAGAAAAAGAATTGCAATGGGCGTACTGCAAAATAACAACGAGCTAAAACTACGAGTTAGGAGCCCCACCACGGTGACATGTGGGTACATCCGGAACGCTTCGACAGCACGCGGCGGGAAATCGTTTCGGGTTTAAGCGATGAAATATTTATCGTCCTAAGAGAAGGTGCGTAAATCACTCGCAGATTCATATTTGATACGGGTTATGAGACGTGGTAAATAAAAGATGGAGGGAAGCCGGATGGATCGTGGGGGTAAGGGCTGGAACGGAGAGGTTTAGGGGTCCCCAGGGTGAGGTTTCGGGTTAAGAGGGTGTTATGCGTATTGTTAAGATGTATTGTTAACTAGAAATGGAGAATTAAATATAACTTTGAGCTAGAACTAGAAATAGGAGTAGAAAGAGAGACAGTTTGGATGCAGTATTAACCTACAAAAGTGGAAACTGTCTTTTACACTGGATGTGCATGAGGTTAGTAACAGTATCAATATGAAGAATTCTATATCCAGTCTATTAATAAAACAGTATCTTCTCAAAAAGTCTGACTAACATTTAAGTTTGTGCAGATATTATAACAGCAGTGGAGAACTACAGTCTGTGCAATATTTTTCAATAATTCGTGCAGCCAGTTGGTTAGAAAGTGACCAGTGATATGTACATTTAATGTTCAATGGTTGTGCAGCGGTGACTTCCCCCAAATGAAACTGATTGGAAAAAACACATTTTTGATATTTTCCTAACAGAAGCCAGAAGAAGATGATCTACCTTTTAGATGTGGTTTCTTAATTCTTAATTGGCATTTTAACTGGACCAGCCTTACTGTTCTAGATCACACTGGATATGGTCATCAAGCCAAACTGCAACAAAAGGCTGTACGTTCCTACAGTTTAGTTAAGACTCCATTTGTGCTCTTCATTTCACAACAAGCTGGCGTCTTTCCACGTCGCACAGATTTGTGCAAACAGCAATTTTCAGGTCAAACAGATAACACTGGCACAGTCAAACCAGGATGAAGACGGCAGAGGAGTGTTAAAGACGGCAGAGAAAAGAGTTCTTAGATTGCAATGGCTTTTTGAAACTCACAAAAATTCATGAATAGCTTTCAGCTGTTGCTCCATTATTACTGCAATAAGTAAAAGTTCCTTCGTGACACTGGGCCTCATTCACCAACGTTCTTAAGAAGAAATCTGCACTTAAAACTTAAAACCATTATTAGATTAATTTTATTTGCGTGCAAAAGATTAGGTGACTGGATTGTCTTCAAGCCTAAGACCATGTCCACATGTACACGGATATTTCTGAAAACAGAGATTTTCCGTTTTCATTTTTTTTTTTTTATAGGCGTCCACACGAGCACGTTTTCAAAAATATCTCTGTCCACATGCAATCGCAAAGAACGCTGTCAAAAGCACGCCTTGCATTGTAGATGACAACCTAACGTAGACACGGCGCATACTGTGACGTCATATGAGTGGTGCGCAGTGTGATGTGAAACGGTCCATTTTTTAAAATCTTCGTTTTTCTTGTTCACACCTAAAAGCAGAAACGGAGTTTTCAAAAATCGCCACTTTGGCCGAAGTTTTCAAAAACCTCCGTTTTCATTGACCCAAAACGCTGTTTACATGTGGACGAAAGGCCAAAACGCATAGAGAAACCTCCGTTTTCAGAAATACCCGTGTACGTGTGGACATGACCTAAAGCTGCACAGTATTACACTACTTAAATATCTTACACTTATACAAATGAATAAGTTATACAAATGAGGCCCTGTTGCAAAAAGCACTACAGATGAGGTCAGGAGGACCAGGATTCAGAAAGGGGGGGGCTCTTGTCTTCGTCGCAGCATTGAGGGCGTGAGGGAGCTCTGGTTGTCTAACGCAGGGTTCAGCACGTTGAGTTAGTAAGTACAGCAGTTAGCCAGTAACTAGTTAGAAACATCTCTGTTCTTGAGCTGGCCGTGTGAGTTAATGTGAGCTGGACCCACCTGAGCGTGTGTGTAGGGGACTGTTTGGGACGAGCGCTTGTCCTGCTGCTGCCGCCATCTTGGGGCTCCAACACCAGCACCTGGGGCTTCTCCACCCAGCCCCAACCGTTATGGACCCCAACATGCAGCCGGCGCTCCTGCACCAACACACACCTCACCTCCACGCCCAGCTTCTGAGGACGCACAGAGACACACACACACACACACAAAGGGATTATGTCGGTCGATTTAAGGTACATCTAGACATGCCTGTGAGTGGAAGTTTCAGAAGTAAACACACACACACACACACACAGAGGAAATCCATACAAAGATTATCCAGACAAGCACTGGAATTTCAATGAAACGTAACACAGAGCCAGTGGAATTCCATGAAAGGAATCCCGTAATGGTTCGAGTGTTCGCCCTGTGATCAGAAGGTCGCCGGTTTGAATCCCAGACGTGTAAAGATAATGCTGACCCACTCATGAGCAAGTAACCTTCAAATGCAGGGATGGGTCAAACGCAGAGGTCACACTTCGATATGGTGAAGTGTGTGCTGTGCTGTGTTCACTCACCTTCTTAAGCAATACACACATTGTCTATATTAATGTCTATTGTGTTTTGCTGTGTGTGTGTGTGTGTTGACGTTGATTATTTTAAATTCTAACTGACCCGAACAGTATGTATGTCATATAAACATGCAGAAATGAAATGAACCATTTTTCTTTTATATGTTAATCACCCTTATTAAGCCAAGCACAAGAAGTTTCATACTGAAAAAATACTGTAAACTATATATATATATTTTTTTTTACATTTAAAATGTGTCAATTTGACCCGCAACATAACGGGAGGGTTAACTGACGGCAAAGATGTTGCACTCACACACATTTTCGAGAGGTACGGAGATCATAAATACATCACCAATGTAACATAAAAATGTAATATAAAAATAATTCAATAAAACATAATCTTAACTTTAGTTCAAATTCAAACTAATTACCGTTTTTAATTAATCATTTTTGTCTAATGTTTTTAAACACATTTTAATATAAAAATACAGAAGTTGGGAGTAAACATGATCCACACGATCTGACAAACACACACCACTTTATTATGATGTTGTTAGGTGCAGAAGTGATAATTAAATATGTCAAATAAATATGTCATGTAATAAACACCTACATGTAAAAATAACAGAATCTAACCTCAGCCTTGAACACAAAATCCACATGAATTCAGTTTTTGCTCTTTTAGTTTTTAATGCATTTTCTAATATATAAAAATAGGACTTAAGTGACCGTTTTCCTGGTGCGTTTTTTTTTCCATAAGGGTTTTCTAACACATTTGATCGACATGATATAACAGGAGACACACACACACACACACACACACACCATGGTAATGCACTCAGCCTGGTGCCGTCTCTCCCGTGGTTCGAGCTGTTCACATGTAACGCTTAACGTGAGATGGGAAACATGTCAGTGCGATGGCTGAACGGTTACGGAAAGCTCGGGTCAGCCCAACGCCGGGCGCAGGATCTAAACCCGGACCGGCTCCATCGATCGCTTCCCTCCTCGGCCCCTAATCAAAGCGGCTCCTCTTGGCGAAATGAAAAGCCGTGCGGGAGCGCTGGGAGGAGCGCAACATCCAACAGGGAGATCGGCCTGAAGGAAGCCAGCGTTATTTGCATATTCATGTAAACCAGATTTACACCGACCGCATCAACAACCGGCTCAATGTTCTCTCTGGAGGAAGCTTCACCGAATGGGATTTATACAAGTTTATAAAACAGTGGAAAAACACTGCGTCTCCAACTCTCTGCTTTTGTACTTTTCTAATCGTGAAAACTTTTTTTAGCGCCTCACATTCATTCGATCCGTTGAGGGGAACAACCGCTCTTAAGAAAACGTTTAAGTTCAGGGTCTCCAAGCGGAACTCGTTAAGGCCTTTTCACTGATTTACATCCACAACATTTGGCCGACGCTCTCATCTAGAGCAGCACGCGTTACAACTTTGAGTAATCTGTTCCTCATACTTACAGGCGCAATTCTAGGATCTGACCTTTAGGGGTGCTCAGCCCCCAGCGCCATGTTTAGTCCAGATTTAAGATCTTTTAGCTGGCTGGACGATAGGTTTACCATAAAGCGGATTAGCAAGATGCCTTCTCCCAATTGGGTTGTTGGTCTAGGTACTCGTATGATAAGTCTACTGTAACGCTGCCCAGTTTGAGACACAAAAAAATTGCCTTTTTTAAATTTTAAAACGGTTTTTATAATCGTCCACAAGAAGCACAACTACTGCACCTGTATTTTAACATGTTCCTTTCATCAATTCTAACTCCATTAGACAAAAGTTTACAGCTCCCTGGTGAGAACAACGACGCCGAGATGCGCTGCGTTACGTCTGCAGGACGTTCAAATGCCCATTTGAATTCAAACGATCAGGCAATGGCGGACGCGCCAACCAATCAGAGGAGGATCTGACACCGGCAAGGATTTTACTGGTCCGTTTGGGCCGGTCTTCACTTATTTCATCTCTAAAAAACAATTCTGACAAATCTTAAGGTTTGAGGACCGGCTACCTCACAAATTCGTAATTATTAGTAGCCGGTTCGTAGCCTAAATTCGCCACTGGATTTAAATAAGTGAGTGATTATTTTGTCATTGTGAACACAGCACAGCACACAGTGCACCACAACCAAATGTGACCTCTGCATTTAACCCATCCGTGAAGGAGCAGTGCGCAGCTAACAAGCGCCCGGGGGCAGCAGTGCTTGGGAACGGTACCTTGCTCATGGGGTGAACACCGTACCGTTGCGCCACCAACTTTCCTCAAATTTGCAGCAAGGCCATATTCCGATTTGATTCCGATTCTTAGGCTCACAATTTGATTCAAAATCGATAATCAATTCACTACATATGTGACCCTCCACGGCAAAACCAGTCGCTTGTCGCAAATTTTCAAAATTAAGTTATCGTGTTTTCATGTGTTATGAAAGGGCATAAATCAAGCTTACGATGCCTATATGGAATGAATCGGACGACATATGACTGAGTTATCAACATTCAAAGGAGTCGGGTTTCTCCTGTCACGCCAAGTGAGAAACGGAGAAATCACCTATGAAGCTGACTATCGCCGTAGCACTCACAGACGCTTGGTGCGGTCGTGGCTACGTTTGTATTTACGGTAGCCTACGCTGCATTCACAGCCACACGGATAGCCTACCTGCGTTAGGTTAACTGAACTCGGGAGACGAAGATGGATTCCGGAGAACCGCGGTGTAGAGCGGTCAAAACAGAAACTTCTTACATTCTGCTGGAATTGAATTCCTCACCTCAAGAAAGTCACGTTTTTAGGATGGAAAGGGTAAGTTTTTCAGTGAAATTTATTCACAACAGTACAGTATAGACCTTCCACTGTTTCAAAACACTAAAAACAAAAAATCCAAAATTTTACCCCACGCAACATAAACGCTCGTTTTTCTCGGAAACCTCTGTTGCGACAAGCGACAAGCGGTTTTGCCGTGTCACAAATATGAATTTGTTTCCAGTCATTTTTTGTGGTAGATCAACAACAACAAAAAAAAAATAATCACACCAAATCAAATGTAGTTTAGGGTCAGGAATCGATTTGTTGGAATGCATGAATCGATTCTGAATCGACAGAGAAAGAATCACAATTCGATTCAATTGTTTTGCACTAGTTCACACCTCTAGCAGGTACGGTAACCTGTCAGACGCCGCCATCGCGTGTCTACTCCTGCGTTTAACGAGCGTGAACGCTGTGGCACGGTGAGGGCGGGTGGGTGGTCCGCCAGACCGGGTCAGAGGCAATCGGCTCTCTTTATCCCCGCCACGTTCTCCCTCCCGTCTGCGCTCCCCCCAGGCCTCCCACTCGCCGCTTTTTTCCTATTAGCATATCAATTGTGTTGGGGTTTTTATACGCAGGCCTGGCGAGGGAGACGAGCGAACACTTCCCACTTCATCCAGTGAATCACGCAGCTAAAGCAGGAGTCGCCGGGGAGTGCTTCGGGGGGCGGTGGGTGGGGATGTTGCGGAGGAAGCTTCCCTTCCCGTGAAGGTAATGCAATTTTGCGCTCTGTTCTTTTCCGGCAAGGCGGACAGCTACATTTCCATACGAATCGAGAGGTGTAAATGTGTATGATGAAAACCCCGGGCGGCGATACGCCAGCGAATAAGGTCTCCAATGACCCGAAAGGTGTTCTGCTCGAGAGTGAGAATAAGACGGTGTTAAAGGTCTGCATTCAGGCCCTGATCCGTAATGTCGAGCGACACGCTGTGTTACTTACAACCAAGACAAACTGCTGAAATACATAAATCCTGCTTTTTCTTTCTTGCAGGCGCGTACAACCAGGCAGCGAAGACCCAACAGGAGATCTTTACGAGCGACTGGAATTCACAGCTACCAGAAAATCAAGAACGGAAGGATAAAGCTAGGGCTGGACGATATGAGCTCAAATCAAGATCACGATTACTGGAAAATTTTACATCCATCACAATTAATGAATAATCATTTACGTTATTGGTTTGCTTGTTTTTTCAACCTCGTAGTTCACTGACAAGGTTTGTACTGTAAAACTATTAAAGCTGGGATTATTTCTTCTAATAAAAGAGTGAAAATAAGTGAAGGAATCCCACACAGACGTCTAACCCAGACTGGACAGGCCAAACGCAGTGGTTTTAGGGGGCACAGTACATGATGGAAGAATTAATAGAATTTAAAAAAGTATTAGCATTAAAAAAGGGTGGTACAGAGGTGCAGTGGTTAGTGCTGGCACCTCACAGCGAGAAGGTCCTGGGTTCGATCCCCGGGTCGGGCGTAGGGCCTTTCTGGACTCCCCGTGCCCCTCCCCCGTCTCCGTATAGTGTGACGGAGAGTGTAATTGTGTGAGTGTGCGCCCTGCGGCGAGCTGGTGCCTGCCTAGGGTTGGTCTCCACCTTGTGCACCTAGTTCCCCCCAAGACTCCGGTTGGGATTAAGCGGTTCAGATAATGAATGAATGAAAGTGAAAGTGGGTGATTATTTGTCATTGTGAACACACCACACCACAGCACACAGTGCACCACAACCAAATGTGACCTCTGCGTTTGACCCATCCGTGAAGGAGCAGTGGGCAGCTAAAAAGCGCCCAGGGAGCAGTGCTTGGGGACGGTACCTTGCTCATGAGTACCTCAGTGGTAACTTTACCCTGGCCCTGGATTCGAAACTGCGACCTTCTGATCACGGGGCGAACACCCTACCGTTTTGCCACCAACGGAATGATATATAAAAATATACATTAAAAAAATAACCTAATCTAATAATCTAATGACCAACATGGACATGGTCACATCAGTTAGGGGTTCAGAATGTTGGTTCTGACTAATTTCCAATCACTTTGGAACCATCTGTCATAACAAAAAAAAGTCAGACCAGCATTTTCTGGGGGGGAAGCCAGAGCGGGAACATACTCACCTTTGGACCAAGAAGTCAAAGTTTCAAATCCAGCTTTACCTCCAACACCACAACTGCTGAGCCCCTGAGCAAGACCCTTAACCCTTAAAACGTCAACGACAATGACAACGGGGTTAAAAATGTCTGTTAAACGCAAGAAAAAGTGAAACCTAATCTAAACATTTATGAATTTCAATCTTCTAATGACAAGGACAGTCTCCCAGGAGCAACTTGGCACTGCTAAGAGGCTCAAAGATGGTAGTGAAGGAGGTAGGACTGAGCTGGGTTTGCCATGAATCATTTCACGAGACCACCATCTATATCTAGATCACCCCAAATATGGTAATAAATATATAAAAGATCATAAACTGAGCCGTATCATAACGGTTACGGAGTTGGCCCCGCGAGCTGTTTTTAAACTGTCTCACTAAGTGGTTCAAACTGCTTGCGTCCATCAAACCGAGCCCAGAAGTTTCACCGGTCCACCGTGAGCAACTTTAAAAGTTGCAACCTGTAACACGACACAAGCTTTAACAGCAACACAGACAAATCTGGAACACACCCATCCTGTAGTAAAGTCATAAAAGGTTCCTGTCCAGCGATGAATAATAAATACAGTTTCCCCCGAAGCCTTATGAGACGCAAGCTGGTCTCTACTGGCTCTCAGCAGTAACAGCAGGTAGCTTCACATTAAGAGAAGTGTTATCCATCAAGTTTACCATCCAGCGCTGGCTTGAAATAGCGGTGAGGTTTACCGAAATGTTAAATGCCCACATGAAAAATGAGCCTTAATGCTAAGAAGAAGAAACAGCTTCATAAAATACACACTCCTGCTTCACATCACTCACGAGCGTTTCTGGAGATGAGGTGGTGATGAGCGAGCAGCTGTAAATGTGCGACTGCGACAGAGATTTGTGTCCCAATTTAGCTCAAGTGTGAATGGAAATATGTTTCTTATCCACACACACAATACCTGCTGCTTACGCAGAAGTAGGAGCCCAGCCGAGGATGAACGTGATTAACAGATCGTACAAATGTCAGTGTTTTAGCAGACGATTAACAGATTGCAGCCGTATTTTTGTAGATTTATACTGTAACAGAGCTATTTATCGGGAGAAATCTGTAATCCGACTGCAATCCAGATCCAGACACTTTTATTGCTTATTACACACCCCCAGTTTAATACGGTGGATAATAAAAAGAGAACAACAACACAATCCCTTCCTTCTTTATTCAACAAACTTGACTGTCATCTTAGTCACACAAACTCATCACCCTCAAAAGCAAAAATCCGGAATTAATCCAGGACGACACATATAATCCATGGCAGATAAAAAGTTGGTGGAGAAATTGAATAGTTTCAAAAAGTACTTTTTGGGTCATAACCACCAGCAGGACACTTTCTAACCAAAAAAATG
>JAVGVS010000849.1:50000-78611 GCA_032718565.1 Distichodus sexfasciatus
CCCACAGGTTGAGTTAAGCTCATGCATCACAGCAACTGATGGAATGATGAAATCATCTGATATTCCCCCAGAAACACATGTAATTTCACCTAGGCAAAGATTTTCCCTGACAGCTGTTATGTGGATTTATTTAGGTCCTCACCATAAATGCACTTCTTTTATTGTCATAATAGCCTTTTTGTACATTTTTTTAACAAAATGATAATCATGTCCAATATCAGTCATTAAGGTTTACATCCCCACCTTCAAATAGTACTGGAGTGTTGTGTATTTATTTATTGCTCTGTCTATTCATTGTGATTGTTGTGTAATGTGATGCTCTTGGGCTCTTGCATCTGTTATAAGCTGCTTAGATGGTGATGCTGCCAATGTGCCTTAAAAACATACACTAAGCAATACTTGTTTACATTCCGTCTCTTCACTTAACATCACTGTCTTACTGTATTTATTGCGTTCGTTCTGTATGTATTGTGTTGCTCGTTGCACCTTTTGTCCTGCTGAATGTAATCTTCAGTGTTACAAGATTGTTGCACCGGGGCCATGGGGAGACGCTGTCTCATCACACTTTGCGACTGATGACAATAAAGTACCTTGAAACCTTGAATAAATACACCAATATTCAAGCATCCAATTTTCCTTAAATTAGCTCATTTTGGGCAATAATATCAGCACATTGATTTATCAGTCAGCCTCTAGGCAACATGCCAAACATACACAGCTCTCTCATAGGCAGTATGAAGTGAAACGGTTAGGGTGTTCGCCCTGTGTGTGGGTGTGTTCAAGTCCCAGACCGGTAAAGGTACCACTAAGGTACTCATGAGCAAGGTACCGTCCCCAAGCACTGCTCCTTGGGCGCTGGCCGCGTCACCTCCTCGCTGCTCCTGCACGGATGGATCAAATGCACATATTTGGTTGTAGTGCAGTGTGTGCTGTGCTGTGATTTTTTTGGTTGCTGTTGAATAACTTCATAGGGTTTGTGTCATTTCAGTAAGTGATATTTCTCCTTGTATTTGCTGTGAAGTGTTGGAGGAAAATTTAATCTCATCTTGATCCTTCAAAACTTTGCTAACTCTGAGGTTTGGCGACTCTTTCAACAAAGAGGGTGTTAAAAAATGATGGTTGTCTAGACTTCACTCAACATGCAGATTCGGTTTCTCCGTTCATTTATGTTATTTCTTTTTAACATGTCCAACCTTTCGTAACTTTCCATTTTTGTGATCGCACAGGAGAAGACGGGAGGAAAAAAAAATCACTTTTTTTTCTTCGGGCATCCATTTGGATCTATTAGGAATCGAAGTGAAAAGTCTGGCGGCGGAGTGTCGTGTTGAACATGTATGGCTGTATGGATGGTCTGCTAACAGCAGCGGTGTTGATTATTTTCACACAAGGTAAACACGCGCCGTGTTGTATACGCCTCAGTTCCAGAGTGGGGTGTGGGCGGCAGCGGCTCGACTGCATTTAGGAATACTAAAGAGAAACAGCCTGTTCTGAAAGGGTCTGAAATAGAGGGGTAAAAAAACAGACGAAAAGGTCTAAACTCTGAGAGATTTTCAGCAAACTACTTTAGTAGAGCTCATTTTAACTTGTTGAAAAAAATGTATATTACGGGACCTTTAGAGCGTTAAATCATCTCGTGACTGTGGCATTCTCACCGCCCCGCGCTTCTAAAACGCCGCAGCCTCCACAATCAGCTTGCTCCTAATTGAGGCTATAATGGAGATTCCTGATGGCCAGCCATGAAATTAACCCCACAACACGGCTCCCTTAAACCAGCCGCATGCTCCAAGTCCACGGCTGGCAGTTGGAGCGGGACGGAGCGGGCGATGCCCAAAGTCAGTGGAGAAATGCCATGTTCTCTCATGCCAGGGCTGTGACTCATGCTGTACAGCAAAAACACACACTCACAACACAAGTCCTCAACTGAGGCAATAAAACCAGAGCGCTGCCAACGCGCCAAGCATCAGTATTCAGAAGCTGAACCTCCTTCTGCATGTCTTGTCATATACTCACAAACTCACAATTACACGCATCCCCTGAATATACGGTATTAGTTAAACGCTTGAATACAGGAATGTAATCTGTAGCTCCTTTCGTTCTTTTCTCTGCTCCACCCTTCAAGCTTTTTTCTCACCCTGGCGCCCCTGGCATGCATGCTGGGGCTATAAAGCTGCGCTGTAACAATGTCTGTTGTTATAAAGTGCCAGGCGAGTGTGCATATCTTAAAGGAATCATTAATTTTTCAGCCTCAAAAAACAAACTGACAAACAAAACAATTTATTGAAAAAATAGGTTTTAACTGTTATTCTCACAGGAGCTGAGCAGTCACGCTGCCTGTAGGCTTGGAATTAGCAGCTCAGTCCTACACACATCAGCAAGTGGCCATGGTCACTACGCGCTTTCCACTGCTGTTTATCACGTTCCGTGTTGCTTTTGGTAAGCAATTAAAACGGGAGCTATGCTGTCTCGAGACCTCACAGATGCTGCCATGTTCACTTCACAAAGAATTGGGACTCGACCCACGGAAGCCGCTATGTTCACTACAAAGGAATTTGGGACGAAACCCAAGGAGGACATCATATTCACTATGTAGGAAATTTGGGACGAAATCCAAGAAAAACTCCACGTTCATTACACAGGGATTTGAGACACAACTTAAAAAATTTGTGATGTTTACTGCACAGGCATTTGGGACACAACCCAGTGTACCCCTCATGTTCACTAGACAGGGACTGGGGACACAACCCACAGAAGGCATCACATTGACTACACAGGAAATTTAGGACCCAACCCAAGAAACACTCCATATTTAGTGCACAGGGATTTGGGACACAACCCAAAGAATTTGTGATGTTTACTAAACAGGTATTTGGGACACAACCTAGGGTACCCATCATGTTCACTACACAGGAACTTGGGACACAACCCACAGAAGCTATCATGTTCACTTCATAGGGATTTGGGACATGACCTACCGAAGGTGCCATGTCCACTAATCAGGAACTTGGGATAGAATCCACAGAAGCCGCCATGTTTATTACACGGGGATTTGGAACGCCGCCCCGAGGAACAAATCACACTAGATCAGCCGGTGCCTGCGGGTGTCATAACGTGAAAGTGAGAGTGAAAGTGAGTGATTATTTGTCAGACCACAGCACACGGTGCACCACGACGAAATGTGACCACTGCATTTGACCCATCCGTGAAGGAGCAGTGGGCAGCTAGCAAGGGCAGCGCCCGGGTAGCAGCGCTTGGGGATGGTACCTTGCTTGTCAGTACCTCAGTGGTAACGTTACCGGCGCTGAGTTTGACCTGCGACCTTCTGATCTCGGGGCCAACACCCTACCGTTACACCACCAACTGCCCCAACGTAGGTTGAGGAAAAATATTTGGAAATTATTAATTGCTTTCCCCAAATAATTGCATTTGGTTTTTTATGAGAGGCCTGTACGCTTGCTATTAACACACCAAATTATTCTGCATTGGTCTCACGGCTCTCAGGCGAGGATTCGACTATTTTTCCAAACCAAATTGCGGTAAAATACGAAAAAAAAAAGAAATCTACAGTTTCTTGGGTTGGAGGGATTTAATTTCACAGGCAAACACACATTTCCATGTGGGATTACTGTCTGCTGTTCTCTTTGCAGTGAGATGTTTGAGTGTGTGAGGTTTTTTGTTACTGTCTATGTGCGAGGATATTGGACATAAAGTGTGTTAGTGTTTAGTTTGTGGATGAGAGCAGCTCGTCAATTCAGAAAAGCAAAACCCATAGACACGATGTACAGAAGTGTATAGTTCTTTCAGTGCAGTTTACTTTTCTTTTTTTGTGCGTGTGACAATTCCATGTGTGTGTGTGTGTGTGTGTGTGTGTGTGTGTGTGTGTGTGTGTGTGTGTGTGTGTGCGCGTGCCCACGCTCAGCGCATTCACTGCAATGAGTCATGCAGGACGTGTAACAGAAGCATCATTAGCATGTTATCCACAGCCGCCCACACACACACACACACAGTATCAAACAGATAAACTCCTCTCATTGACAAATGTCTTTGCTAGCACCTCCAAAAACTTAAACCAGCAAACTCACTCCCTCCTTCATCTCTTCGCTCCCTCTTTCTCCCACACACACACACCTTTCCGTTCTGAGTTACTTCTATTGACCATCATAATAAATATATTTATACCACTAATACTACATTCATCCACCACTACTAATATAGCACTACTAATGTACTGTATAACTACTAACAAAAAAATCTAATTGAGTCACGATTCTTTCTCTGTTGATTCAAAACCGTTTCATCCGATTCATACATTCCAAAAAAAAAATTCATAATCCTGACCCTAAATTACATTTGATTCAGTGTGATTTTTTTTGTTGATCTGCCACAGTCAAATGGGAGAAGTAACTAAAACCGCAATCTGATCAATTCATCTGTATATTGAATCGTGAATCATTTATGAATCGTGAATCAATTGGGGAATCGAATCATGAGCCCAAGAATCTGAATCAAATCGTGAGATTTTATGAATCATGCGCCCTAAAAACTACTAATACTAACTTCATGACGATTGGTAGTGTGAAAGTTAGAGAGTTTGCCAGTGATCTGAGGGACGCCGGGTTCGAGAGCGGTAAGGGTACCACTAAGGTACTCATTAGCAAAGTACCGTCCCCAAGCATTGCTGCACGGGGCAAAAAAAGTTGCCCACCGCTCCTTCACGGATGGTTCAAATGCAGGGGTCACATTTGGTTGTGGTGCTGTGCTGTGGTGCATTCACAATGACAAATCATTCATTCATTCATTCATTCATTATCTGAACCGCTTAATCCCAACTGGGGTGACGGTGGGACCAGAGCCTATCCCGGGAACTTACGGGCGCAAGGCGGGGAACAACCCTGGGCAGGTGCCAATACACCGCAGGGCACAACAAATAATTCATTCATTCATTATTATCTGAACCACTTAATCCCTATCAGGGTCCTGAGGACAGGAGTCTATCCCGGGGAGTGGCGGGGGCAAGGCATGGACCAACCCTGGGTGGGTGGCCACCAACACAATGCAGGGCACACACACTCACATTCATACCACATGGGATCAATTTAGAGTCACTGATCAACCTAACTTTTAGCTTTTGAACTGTGGAAGGAAACCCACATGAAGGCGGAGAGAGCAGAACGACCCCACAGCCGACTCAGGGGACCTTGTTTCTGTGGGAAGATGGTGGTAACCACCTCACTACTGCTTCACCCCACAATGTTTAGTACTTATCGTGTGCCGGCTGTGACAAATAATCACTCATTAAACTTCATTTAATGCATTTATAATACTTAATCCTAGCCCTGGTTGGGGCAGTTGGTAGCGTAACGGCTGGGTGTTCGCCCCGTGATCAGAAGGTCGCAGGTTTGAATCCCAGACTGGTAAAGTTACCACTGGCGCTGCCCATGTTAGCTGCCCACTGCACCTTCACGGATGGGTCAGATGCAGAGGTCACATTTGGTTGTGGTGCACTGTATGCTGTGCTGTGGCACTATGACAAATAATCACTCACTTTCACTTTCAGTAACCTATTTGAGAATCTTTTAAACAATGAAACTGGAAATGAACGTTCACATACATTAGATGTCGTCAAAAATCTTACAAATTTGAGGTTCCTCGATCTTTAAGGGAAGTCCAGCCCCTCACAAACGCCTAAAAACCTTTCCACGTGTGAACACACACCTCGTTATCTCAATGAAGGACATTAATTACATGTCAATTATACTACTGTACAGATAAACCTAATCCTAATCTCAATCTCAATAACGAAAAGCTAAACTTCTCGTTTTCCTACCTATTAGAGCCCTATCAGGCCCTCACAAAGAGCTAAGAACCAGGCCAGCCAAACACACAAACATACACACACGCACGCACGCACACACACACACGCACACGCACGCACGCACACACACACACACACACACCCTTCTGAGTGGCTAAGCTTTCATAACCATCACTCTCACAAAACACCCCAAACCCTCCCACTGCCTACCAAATATACCTCCACACACACACACATACACGCACACACACACACACACACGCTATGCCCCATCCTCTGACTGGATTAACGAGCCGTCGTCTGGCAGTCAGGACGAACCCGCCTGAGCTGAGAGGAAGTGAGACACTCGAACGTGTTAAAAGTTCACCGAATAATCACCGCGGAGCCGAGAGCGAGGCCCTCCTCTCCTTTTAACGTTTTCCAACAGAGCTGGAAGACTTCACCTACCACAGATAAATAAATGAATTAATAAACACATTCGTAAAGAAAATTAAATGAACAAACAGCACGATTGAAGCACATCCTAGTTCTCCTCAACGGAGATTATTAATCGGCTGCCCGTGCTAATTAGGACGAAAGTCTTCAAAGAAAGGAGGGCCGGTTTTTTTTCCCGTTTTTTTTTTTTTTTGCTGGCAGACGGAGGACGTGAGCTAGTTTTACTTTTCCGTAATAAGGACAAGCGTGATAAGGAACGAGGGAGTGAGTGATCGGTGTGCGAGCGGGCGAGACGCTAGAGAGAAAAGATGATGCGCTGCTGTCTGTGCCTCGCCTCCTGTGGATTTGACTATATTTTAGGTCGAAAGGAAGGGAAAGTCACATTTTTCTCTCCTGTCCAGGCCTACAGCTTGGAACGCGCAACTCTCTCCAGCTACGGTTTGGGGAGTGTGTGTGTGTGTGTGTGTATGTGTGCGCGCACGAGCACGTGTGAAGAGACGATACATCAGAAGTTGCGGCACCCTCGAAAGGTCACCCTCCCACACGAGGGCCAATTAGAGGCTCCTGTCGAGCACAATCACGCCTGAATTATCACCTCCAAACGGCGGCGTTGCCGCGGTGACGTCAGGCCCCAACACCGAGCGCCGGGAGAGACTGATGATCCATCTTTCAATCTGTCCTTCACTCTGAACTCTCACCCACTGCAAAAATTGGCTTTTTAGCTAAAAAAGCATCTCAATTCACACAGAATTCCAGACTTGTTTTTATCTCTTGGAACGTTTTATGTCCACACTGCACCTATATAAACACAGCACATAGTGATCTCATACACTACCAGCCAAAAGTTTGGACACACCGTCCCATTCGATGTTTCTTCTTTATTTTCATTACTATTTACATTGTAGATTCTCACTAAAGGCATCAAAACTATGAATGAACTGTGTAAGGGCTATTTGACCCAGAAGGAGAGTGATGGAGTGCTGCGCCACATGGCCTGGCCTCCACGGTCACCTGACCAAACCCAATCGAGATGATTTGGGTCAGGTGTGAATGTTGGTGTGTCTGTTTGTTCTACAGTGCTTTAAAACAGGGGAGGGAGCCAAGAACCGCAACCACCTCCGCCAATAGTGTCAGCTTGGCCCCTTCCCGAGCCCTCAAGTCTCGTGCAGCTTAAAATTGAGAAGTGGGCACTGGGCGCCAGAGAGTAGGACTGGGTGACCAGACCGCCCTCTGGACGCCATTCAATCATGCCCCAGAAACCCTATATGTAGGTGTCATGTGACTGATAAGTAATGAGAGTGTCTAAGTGCAGTGTATGAATGGATGCAGGTGGTCACGGGGAGACAGGAGGAAAATCTCCCTGTATCCCAGCAACACCGCATCTCAAGCCTCTGTGTATGTTGTGGTGTGTGATGGGCGGAGGGCAGTAGGGATGGGGAGAAGAACCAGAGAGGCAAAATTACCCCCTGTGGGTAGCTCCCCTTTATTGCAAACTTACGTTGTCCAGAAACTACCCAGGCGGGGGCAGAAGCCACGTCCCAGAGCAGACCCATGGCATGGCGCCACTGCGACCCCCACAGATCCTGGGGAGGCCCACAGAACCACAGCAGAGGAAATACTACACCCTCCCAACATTCAGTCAACTCCCCATTACTAAGACAATAGACACCCAGGTCCGGCCCAGTCCTCCCTCTGTAGTATCCCCACAATATGCACCCTGACAGATGGATGACCACATCCCCACCAGCGAAAAGGGCCCCCAGGTCCACCGATGCAGGAAGGCTACACCAGGCAGGCCAGCGCAGCACCAGCCCCACTCCCGGCCGCCCACAGGACCCAACCCCCAGGTCGCGGAACCCAGCCGAGGCAGAGTGCCCCCAGGACCCCAAGCCCCCGGATCTTCCCCAGGCAGTACGCCCGCCAGACGGAAACCCGCCTGCGGCACAGGCTCCTCCAGCACTTGCCCTTCCTGAGTGGCTAGCTTTCATAACCATCACTCTCACAAAAACACCCAGGCCTCCCTGCCAATATGCCTCCACACACACACACACACACACACGCTATGCCCCATCCTCTGACTGGATTAACGAGCCGTCGTCTGGCAGTCAGGACGAACCCGCCTGAGCTGAGAGGTGAGAACACTTTCGAGCGTGTTAAAAAGTTCACGAATAATCACCGCGGAGCGAAGGCGAGCCCTCCTCTCCTTTTAGCGTTTTTCCAGCAAGGCTGGAGGAGCTTCACCTACCTGAATAAATAAATGAATTAATAAACACATTCGTAAAGAAAATTAAATGAACAAACAGCACGATTGAAGCACATCCTAGTTCTCCTCAACGGAGATTATTAATCGGCTGCCCGTGCTAATTAAGAATCTTCAAGAAAGGAGGGCAGTTTTTTTTTTTTTCGTTTTTTTTTTGCTGGCAGGCGGAGGCGTGAGCTAGTTTTACTTTTTCGTAATGAGACAAGCGTGATAAGGAGCGAGGTGGTGTCCGGTGTCTTGGCAGGCGGGCAGCTAGAAAGATGATCTTGCTGTCATGCCCTCGCCTCCTGTGGGTGACCTATATTTTTAGGTGAAAGGAAGGAAAGTCATTTTCTCTCTGTCCAGGCCTACAGCTTGGAACGCGCAACTCTCTCCAGCTACGGTTTGGGGAGTGTGTGTGTGTGTGTGTGTATGTGTGCGCGCACGAGCACGTGTGAAGAGACGATACATCAGAAGTTGCGGCACCCTCGAAAGGTCACCCTCCCACACGAGGGCCAATTAGAGGCTCCTGTCGAGCACAATCACGCCTGAATTATCACCTCCAAACGGCGGCGTTGCCGCGGTGACGTCAGGCCCCAACACCGAGCGCCGGGAGAGACTGATGATCCATCTTTCAATCTGTCCTTCACTCTGAACTCACCCTGCAAGTGGCTTTTTGGCTAAAAAGCATCTCAATTCACCACAGAATTCCAGACTTGTTTTATCTTTCTTGGAGCGTTTTATGTCACACTGCCTATAAACAGGCATAGTGATCTCATACACTACCAGCCAAAAGTTTGGACACACCGTCCCATTCGATGTTTCTTCTTTATTTTCATTACTATTTACATTGTAGATTCTCACTAAAGGCATCAACTATGAATGAACTGTGAGATATTTGGCCCCAGAAGGAGAGTGATGGAATGCTGCGCCATGGCCTGGCCTCCCACGGTCACCTGACCAAATATTGTCCAGAGATGATTTGGGATGAGATGGACACAGAGTGAAGGCAAAAGAGGGGCCAACAAGTGCTCAGCACCTCTGAGAACTCCTTCAAGACTGATAAGAGAAAAACCATTTCCGAGGTGACTACTAATGAAGCTCGCCGAGAGAATGCCAAGGGCTGGGTTCAAAAGCGATTTCAAGTCAATGTCAGTTCTCGTTGAAAAATACGATGTCGATTCAGAAATTCGGATAGATCTTTCCTCTTGACTATGCACTACTTCTAAATGACGGCATAAGGAGAGCTATAAAAACGAGAGCCACGGCTGAAGCTGCTCCGCTCAAATCGCCGTCTGGCCTAAATGCTGATGTTTGGCAACACTTCGGTTTTAAAACAAGTTATTTTATAACCAAGCAAAACTAGTATTGACGCTAAGAAGTCTCTAAATAATCGATATCGAATAAAATCGAGAATTGAATCGGATCATGACCTTGTCAATCGGAATCGAATCGATTCAGGAAATCAGCAACGATACCCAGCCCTAGTGTGCCAAGCAGTGATCAAAGCAATGGGTGGTTATTTTCCAGAATCTAAAAGATATAAAACACATGTTTTGGGTTATTTCACACTTTTTGTTTACTACATAATTCCATATGTGTTCATTCATAGTGTCTTCAGTGAGAATCTACAATGTAAATAATCATGATAATAAAGAATAAAACATTGAATGGGAAGGTGTGTCCAAACTTTTCACTGGTAGTGTACGTATACACATGTGCAGATATTATTTATAATATAAAAGTCTATGTCGGTCAGATTTTTTTTTTTTTTACTTCAAAAATTTAACTTGGTATCGGTCCTAAAAATCTAATATCGGTCAGCCTCTAGCTTTAGGTCTCTTTTTTATTTAATTTCACATATAATCAACAATATCGGTCTTCACAGTCTCCTTTTATTTATAAATATTGATGGTATAGATCTTAAAAATCAATATCGGACAGCTCTGTGTGTTTCCTGGTCCAGGAATGAACCTCTGGTAGAAACACTGGTGTGTTAAAGAGCCAGAGATCGCAACTGTAAAAGTCTTGTTTCAGATCAGGACCCAACACCCCCCCACCCCCATGTTTACCTGCCTGAAAAACCACTAAAATCCGCAAAATCACTAGACTGACGTACAGCGAGCTCCGTGAATAGACGCTTAAGGCTAATAGGCACAAAGAGTCGGACCACTTTCACAGCGTTCCCTCACTGCAGACACGGTCAGGTAGAACTGGGCGATGCTTTCACCAACCTTCATTCATTCACATGACCGTCCCAACTCGCTCCTCCGTCTGTCGGTTGGCTTTCGAATGACAGGCGGTGATGTACGTCGTTAAGGCGAGGCTAAGAGCTGCAGCGTGATGGAATGCTGGAGGTAATGGAATGATTGCTAAAAGATTAGAAATACCAAACTCGCCCGGCCAAGTCTCAAATTAATTTTCCCTGCTCGTTGTCGATATTATTTCTGCTATGCTGGGTTTAATTACTCTGTTAAAAAATAAAAACTCATCGCCCCGGCCAGATCGGGCCGCGACTTCAGCGAAACAGGCGTAGGCGTTTAAATCCGAGAGCGCTTTCTTGAACGCCAGCGTCCCCCGTTTGACACCAAAGTCTGACTTAAGGAAGGCGAGGAAGATCGCTGAGGCTTAGCTAAAAACAACGGCAGCTGGTCGGCGGCCCTCTTCCTGTCGCGGCGCTAACAACGTGCTGGGGAAGCGTAGCGGCGCTAACGGGGCTTACGTTCGTCTGACAGCGCTCACGAAGAACCAGTGTGGTCACATGGGAGGGAGAAAAAATAAATAAATAAATAAATAAATAAAGGGAGTCTCTTGGTAGAATGTGAGTGAGTGAGTGAATGAGTGAGACACACACACACACGACTGAGACAGTCTGAGAAGGATGAGAAGTTTACCATGACGCCGATATCGATTCTTGCTTTCATCTCTCCTTCTCTGTCTCTGGCCTCTCTTACCTCTCACTCTTTCCCCCTCCTCTCTCTCTCTTCTCCTCACTCTCCTCTCCCCCCCTTTCTCCCCACTCCTTTCCTCTCTCCTCTTTTCTCCCCCACTCTCTCTCTCCCCTCCCTCCCTCTCTCTACGCCCTCCCTCTCTCTCTCCCCCCCTTTCTCCCCACTCACTCCTCCCCTCTCTCCCCCCTCTCTCTCTTCCTCTCCTCTTTTCTCCCCTCACTCCTCTCTCTCCCCTCCTCTCTCCCCCCCTCCTCGCTCTCCCTCCCTCTCTCTCCCCCACTCACTCGCTCTCTCTCCCTCTTTTCCCCCCACTCTCTCTCTCTTCCTCTCACTCTTTCCCCCACCTCCTCTCTCTCTCTCTCTTCCTCTCCCTCTTTCCCCCCCTCTCTCTCTCTCTCTCTCTCTCTCTCTCTCTCTCTCTTCCTCTCACTCTTCCTCCCCCTCCTCCCCTCTCTCTCCCCCCACTCCCTCGCTCTCTCTCCCATCTTTCTCCCCCCTCTCTCTCTCTTCCCTCTCCTCTTTTCCCCCCCTCCCTCTCTCTCTCTCTTCCTCTCCACTCTTTCTCCCCCTCACTCCCCTCTCTCTCCCCCACTCTTTCCGCTCTCTCTCCCCCTTTCTCCCTCACTCGCTCTCTCTCCCTCTTTCTCCCCCTCCCTCCCTCTCTCTCCCCCTTTCTCCCTCCTCGCTCTCCCCCCCTTTTCCCCTCCTCCCAGTCTCTCTCTCTCCCTCTCTCACTCCCACCATCACTCTCTCTTTCCCTACTTACTCTTTCTCCCTACTCACTCTCTCTCCCTCCGTCTCTCTCTCCCTTTCTCTCCCTCTCGTTGGTCTCTCCCTTCCTCAAATTCTCCCTCTTTCGAGTGTAAATAATTGCCACTGCATGAGTGCATCTGTCAAACATAGTTAGTAGGCCAGGCTGCTGTGATCTCACACACACACACACACACACACTCCACACACACACACACAGCGCCAACCTGATATGGCAGCCTGGTGCACTTCTCAACAGTTTTACTACAAGCGGGTCCAGTGTAAAATAGTGATGATCACACATTGTGTGCAGAATAAGACGCATGGCCCGAGTCCCACGTGGGCGTGATAATGGCAGCAATAACACGGAGTGGGAAACACACACTCACTCACACACTCACACACACACACACAACATCTCCACGGTAGCTGATGAGGCGCCACCCAGCTATGATGGCGCCCTTCAGTCTGCATAGAGGTCCGTCAGAGGACTGGCCGAAGAGGTGATTACCACGACAGAGGAAAGAGTTCCCAGACACCGAGAAATAAATCGAAGACTTCCAGGCGGCAACTCAGCGAGGATATTCGTACTGGCACCACTTTAGGGCAGGGCTGAGCAGGACATCCACAATCTGAACAATTCTTAAATGCATCGGTAGAAAATAAAACAAAAGCTTCCTTCGAACACAGGGTATTTTGGGTCATTTCAGCAGACTGGGGCGCACACTTAACACCTGTTAAAGCCAGAAACTGACGACAGACTTGTATTTCTTGCCCAAAATTGATCGATGGTTTTTACGGTTATGGCATTTGGCGAACACTTTCATGTCCAGAGCGACTTCAGGAAAAGTCCCCCAAGTGCTGCTCCCCGGGCACTGCCTATGTCAACAGTCCACTGCTCCTTCACGGTTGGGTCAAATGCAGAGGTCACATTTGGTTGTGGCGCACTATGTGCTGTGGTGTGTTCACAATGACAAATAATCACTCGCACATACACACACACACACTCACTTAAATATTCTGTAAGTGGGGTTTAAGACCAAATGTGACCCTCCACGGCAAAAGCAGTCGCTTGTCGCAATAGAGGTTTCCGAGAAAACAAGCGTTTATGTTGCGTAAGGAGTAAATTTTGGAGTTTAGTTTTAGTGTTTTTGAAACAGTGGAAGGAATCTATACTGTGCACTGTTGTGAATAAATTTGGCTGAAAAACACCCTTTCCATCCTAAAAACGTGACTTTTAAAGGTGAGGAATTCAATTCCAGCAGAATGTTTAAAGTTTGTGTTTTGACCGCTCTACTCCAATATTTACGGTAAATCCACTGGTTGACTTCGTGAGAATGTTCTCCGGAATCCATCTTACGTCTCCGAGTTCCAGTTAACCTACTTGGGTAAGGCTATCCGTGTGGCTGTCAATGCAGCGTGAAGCTACGTAAATGTAAACGTAGCCCGGCGATAGTCAACTTCAAAGGCAGATTTCTCCGTTTCTCACTTGGCGTGACAGGAGAAACCCGACTCCTTTGAATGTTGATATCTCAGTCATATGTCGTCCCATTCATTCCATATAGGCATCGTTTTGAAGGTTGATTTATGCCCTTTCATGAAAACTCAATTTTGAAAATTTTGCGACAAGCGACTGGTTTTGCCGTGGAGGGTCACAGATTTCCTCTTAAAATGGTTGGTAAATGAAGCCCATTGTGTTTCACCGAAATGTCTGGTTGAGCTCAGGATTAAAAGTCCATCCATCCATCATCTGAACCACTTAATCCCAGCTGGTGTCGCAGGCGGATCGGAGCCTATCCCGGGAACTTTCGGGCGCAAGGCGGGGAATACCCCTGGGCAGGCGCCAACACACCGCAGGTCACATTCACACTCAAACAGTCATACACACATTCACACCTTACAGGACCAATTTTAGAGTCGCCAATCAACCTACAGTGCATGTTTTTGGACTGTGGGAGGAAACCAGAGCGCCCGGAGGAAACCCACGCCAACACGGGGAGAGCATGCAAACTCCACAGAAAGACCCTACAGCCGTCCCCGGGGTTCGAACCCAGGACCTTCTCGCTGTGAGGCGGCAGCGCTAACCACTGCGCCACCGTGCCGCCAGGATTAAAAGTTTAAAATTTTTGTGGTTTGATGTAAACGGAAGTGTTAAATCTGTGATAAACCGACTGCGGACTCTTGAATGGAATCAAATCACTGAATAACATATGGAATCGTTGTTAACTGTGTCAATACAATAATATATTGTGATGAAACTTGTGATCTCTCCGCTACGTATAAGAAGTACAAGAAGAGCAGCCGTGTCGTTACCGTGTCGTGATGGTCTCGGTTGAGATTTTTCAGCAAGTCGGCCTCAAAGACGTCCATGGAAGGGCCGAGAGACACGCACACCTTCTCCAACACACACGGGATCTCCGGCAAGAGCCGAGGCCTTCGAAAGGGGTCTGCTGAAACACACCAAAGGAACAAAAAGGGGCAGAACTTTATTTTGTTGTCCTTGCATCATCTAAACCCTGGTCAGGAAATAAAGCCCCAGCCACCGTACCTGCACTCCGGTGTAATGGCCACTCTCGCTTATTTCTTACGGCACTTAAACACACAATTTGATTAGGCCGTAGGAGGGCAAAAATTCTATTAACTTGCACTCAAGTATACGTCGGGAGTCCCGGTGTTAATGGCAGTTAAATGAGACATGAAAACGAACTGGAGGCTCTTTCACTCCGGACAAAACACTGCTGTGGTGGTTGAGGTAAGAGGAGCGGCAAAAGTAAAGCACAAACCTTGTGTTGGTGGTCTACACAAGGCAAAAAGCAAAGTAGGGATACACCGGTCCAACTTTTTCAGTCCGATTCCGATACTTGGGATTTGGGTATCGGCTGCTCCCCAGGACTGATCCGATACCAGTTGTGTACTTCTCTGTGAGGAGGAGACTGAGATTATTGTGTTCTGCTTAAGGAAATACTCGACTTAAATCCCGTTTTCTTAAGTAAATAATTACACACCCATATGTATATGCTAAATTATTTATATGTATATGTTACTTACTAAAGTAACACCTCAAAAATGAACTGGTTAAACACAGTTGTGTAATTTAGTGACGGCCCCTAATCCTACAGCACTAAAACCTTCAGGAACACAGAGATTGTTGTTAAGGGAAGGATTTGCATTTGGGGTTGTAGTGTGTTGCGCTGCTTGTTCTTTTCATTCCAAACAGCTGAGAGTGTGACGCAATGAACCGCGACGCAAAATTTGGGGAAAAGCGGAAAACGTTGTGCTGGGAAATGAGAGAATCGTTAAGAAGAATCGACGACGTTGGAGGTGTACAGTTCCGATGGAACCGATTCTGAGTCTGAACCGGATTTCCATTCCCGCCCCTAACCTGAACTCTGGTGTTTTCACAAAACTTAATATATTTCTGTTCAAACTTTGCAATTGTATCCAACGAGAAAAAGCTCTCATTCAAACACTTTCACTTTCAAAGCTCTTGTTCAGACACTTTCACTTCAGACTCGTTTGGTGAAGGTTAGAATCTCTCTCCTTTAGAACCTGCAACCAACACACACTCTTTAGAGCCGACTCTCTTGATTAGAAACTTTCCAAAGCACTTCCACGTCTTTGCTTTTCATCTCATTGTTGATTGTTTTGAAGTCCACATGGCAAGGCGATCATGGCTTTCCTGCTGTGTAGTACACACACACACACACACACACACAAGCACAGCTGCTGCAGCGAGGCCGACAACAGCACTCAAAGCACTGGCTTTATGAGAACTCATCATTGATGTTTAATTCAGGCAACTCTGTGTGTGTGTGTGTGTGTGAAAACTGAGCGAGACTCTCCCTAGCGGCCACAAAAAACAACACACAACATTGAGTAACACGCAGGTGAAGGGAAACATCTTTCATAATTAATCCAGATAAAACGCAGGCAGTGGTGCGCCGCTCAAAGCGGAGTCTGGCTCACGTTTACACACAGAAGTACTGTGGTACAAAAGTTGTTTATGCTGCGTGTTACACCACTTCACACTCGTTTACCGTTCACGTGGCGGAGCAATATTAAACTGATGAATGAGTTATGAATCAAATGTAAATAATTAATAATGAACAACAGCTATAGCTCAAGTTTAGCCGACACCTTTTCATTACTATACGTTTTGATAATGTGTCTCCATCAGCTTTCACTCACTGTTAGCCACATTAGCTGTGTGTGTGTGTGTGTGTGTGTGTGTGGGTGTGGGTGTGTGTGTGTGTGTGTGTGTATGTATGTGTTGTGGTAGACAGAAGGTCTGGTTATTTGTCTGAGTCAGAGCCAGTGGAGCTTCACTCTAAAGAATCAGTCTGTCACTGTAAGAACCAGACACACACACACACACACACACACACACACACATACAAGTGTCCAGCCAGGCTTATCTATGTAGCAGCACAGAAGCAGTTTACCCAAACAAGAGCAGAGTCACACACACACACACACACACACACACACACAAAAACACACACTACACAGCGCCAGCAGAGAGAGGGAGAGGGAGAGGGAGAGAATGAGAGAGAATGGGAGAAAGACAGGGAGGGAGATTGGAGAAGATTAGAGAAAGTGAAGAAGGGAGAGGGATGGATGGAGGAGAGAGTGGGAAAGGGAGGGACAGGAGTGGGGGAGATGGGGGTGCGGAGGGAGAATGAGAGAGTGCGATAGCGAGTGGAGGACAGAGAGAACGAGATAGAGAAAGAGAGGGATAGAGAAAGAAATGATTAAAAAGAGTGGCATAAAGAATAGAGAGAGAGTGGGACAGAGAGAGAGTGGGAGTGGGACAGAGAGAGAGTGGGAGTGGGACAGAGAGAGAGTGGGAGTGGGACAGAGAGAGAGTGGGACAGAGAACAGATAGAGAGTGGGACAGAGAGAGAGTGGGACAGAGAACAGATAGAGAGTGGGACAGAGAACAGATAGAGAGTGGGACAGGGAACAGAGAGAGAGTGGGATAGAGAGAGGGGGACAGAAAAAGAAAGGCTGAAGGAGGAGTGGGAAGGAGGGAAAGAGGAGAGAGGGAGGGAGGGAGATATGGAGAGACACCGTTGCTCATCACTCTTCAACATGTCTGAAGTTGTGTGTGAAAGTGTGCACCAGACTGGACCGGAGCAGCTGCAGGTTTACTGTGCTGTCCTCCAGGTTCTGGCCAAGTCAAAGTCAAAGTCAAAGTCAACTTTATTGTCATCTCTGCTATATACTGTACAGATACATAGAGAGACGAGACAACGTGGCTCCAGGTTATTTTCAGTGCAAACAAACAAAGAACAGTAGAACAGAGAATAAATAGGCAGTGGCACGACTAGGCACATGGAATAAACAATAAATAAGTAAAATACTAAAATATACGTTTTAAAACCAGACAACATACAATATACATTTTAGACTAGACAGGGGAGACAGACATAGAGGTAAACATGTTTGTCAAGTCAGGATGCAGTATTCTTAACAGGTTGAAATTGACATTAACAACACCAGCGCTGATTGCACATGATCAGATGACAGCAGCACAGACAGCTGGTCAGTCATACGTCTGATGGATGACGGTCAGCTTGATTTATTGTCTTTTTAATCAAATGCAACTTCCTCTCTGTTGTCTCCCTTTTCTGAGAGACTCAGGATTCAGAATGACTCAGATCAGGTGAACGTTACGGGAGCCTCTGACAGAGCTTCTACCCTCGCGTTAAACGACTGTTCAAGCAGGACCACAGCTTTTAACAGTTTAATAAGACAGAGCAGTCGTCCTGTCCGGCACGGACACCTGCTGTTAGGACATTTATGTCTTTATGTGCATTAACCTATAACTGGCACGCAGCACGCATACGTACACTGACGTTCTATTCTACTGCATCGACACTTACAGATTATTGTTTAATAACGTTAATAAATATTTGTATTATTTTAGCTTTGTCCTGTTCTTTTTTATTTTTATATATAATGTATTTATTACCCTTTATTACACAGTCTCACGACCAAACCAACTTAACATTTCACTCCGTGTTGTACTTGTATAACTAAGTGTGTGACGAAGGACTTTGCCTCTTGAATTTTAACACCTGCATGTGGTTTCAGGTGCAATTTTGATAGAAACCTTTGTAATTTTAATGTTTATTTCAGGGACGTCATTAATAGTTAATGCTTTGCTAGAACACTTTCTTCCTCGTTCTGGCAACCGTCATGCTCAAGCTGAGAACGAGATAAAATCCTGTCCGGAAGAAGACAACGAAGCAGAAGAAGATGAAGCAGAAGGAAAAGTAAACGACAAAGTAGAAGAAAAAGTATGATGATGATGATAAAGAAGAAGAAATAGAAGTAGATGATGACGATGATGATTTGGAGGAGGAAGTAGAAACAGAAGCAGAAGTCAAAGTAAAAGATGGTAAAGAAGAAGAAGAAGAAGAAGTAGATGATAATGGTGATGATAATAACAGAAGTAGATGAAGATGATGAAGAAGCAGCAGCAGCAGTTCAAGTTTTGTGCTCTGAGGCCTGATTGTATCTTTTACACGCTGCCGAGTTGGACAAGACTCCTCCTCTCACGCCAGAGTAGCCAATCAGAGTCCTCCTCTCACGCCAGAGTAGCCAATCAGAGTCCTCCACTCACGTCACAGTAGCCAATCAGAGTCCTACTCTCACGTCACAGTAGCCAATCAGAGTCCTCCACTCACGTCACAGTAGCCAATCAGAGTCCTCCACTCACGTCACAGTAGCCAATCAGAGTCCTCCTCTCACGTCACAGTAGCCAATCAGAGTCCTCCTCTCACGTCACAGTAGCCAGTCAGAGTCCTGCACTCACGTCACAGTAGCCAATCAGAGTCCTCCTCTCACGTCACAGTAGCCAATCAGAGTCCTCCTCTCACGTCACAGTAGCCAATCAGAGTCCTCCTCTCGCGTCACAGTAGCCAATCAGAGTCCTCCTCTCGCGTCAGAGTAGCCAATCAGAGTCCTCCTCTCGCGTCAGAGTAGCCAATCAGGTCATTTTCTCTTCCTTAACTTTCTTTAGTTCAATCTGTTTGGTCGATTTGCCATTTAACATGACCTGCACAGCCTCATTAGTGGAGCAGGTTTTCAGTTCACTGCAACTTGCATAATTCCATATATATTAAATGATAAAACCTAAATCTTGAGTTCAAAGTGAAAGTAAACTAGTATACAGAGAGACAAGACGACGTGGCTCCAGCTTTAACAGAGCAAACAAAAAGAACAAGGAACAAAAAAGGCACATAGAATAAAACATACAAATAGAATCTAAAATATACACTTTAAAACTAGAAGTAGAATCTAAATGTAAACTTAAAAATTTAACTACAAGTAGAGAGAGAGACAATTAGGATGCGAATTCAGCCTACAATAATGGTTTTGGAGTTGTCTTTTATGGTAAAAAGTGCACATGAATGTGCTGAATGTGCATGAGGTCAGTAACAGTTTCAATATAAGAAGGTTCTGTTCTGTGAAATAAAACAGTATCTTTTATAAAGTCTGAGCTAACATGCAACTCTGATCTACTGTGTGCAGATACCGTACCAGCAGTGGAGAACTAGAGTCTGTGCAATACTTTCAATTTGTTCAGATACAGTCAGAGATCAGTGATATGTACAGCAATGTTCAATTATTACTCAACACCGAGCATTAATTATGAATATGTAATAATGAAGATTTTAAAAACCCCATTTAAAAGATTTGCATGGAGAGAAAGGAAGCAAGACCGAGAGTTAGACACAGAGAGAAAGATAAAGAGAGGGAGTGAATTTTTCCTCTCTTCCGCCCGAGTCGAATCTCTTCTCTCCCAGGTCAGGCTCTCGCAGCTATCTGGAGCAGCGCTGGATTAGACTGGCATCACACTCCAGCCCCAATCTCCTGCGCTCTGTCAAACCCTCTACGTTCCATTACACACGCTCATAAACTCCAGCTTCATCCACTACAGTGTGTGTGTGTGTGTGTGTGTGTGTGTGTGTGAGATTGAGAGCGGGAGTCAGACGAGCCAAATGGCAGCAGCTAGAGGAAAAAGGCCAGGATACATTTGGTTACAGTTAACGTCTGAATTCTGACCCCTGACGTTCTGCAAGGGCCAGACTCTAGATCGCTCCTTCACGAAACAATTCCATCATCAGACGGAAGGATTCTGTCCTCCGCCGACGAACGGCGCGCCCCGTTCGGCTGTCTCCATAGCAACCTGGACTCTTCCCGCTCTCGCCGGGTTCTTATGGAGTGTAATTTGATAATTTTTTTGTGACAGAGCTGTGCAATGTTATCTTTTCCGTAACTTCAAGGAAGACGGAATACTTAACTCTCGTTGTTACACGAGGACTGTGGCATCGTGGGAAAATCATACCTGAGCCGTCCGAGGGCTGCAGGACGCCGGGGACGAGGTCGTGGCCGGAGACCAAGACGTTGGGCGGGAGCAGGTGCACGATGGGAGCAAGGGCAGGGTGCGGCTGAAGCGCGTACAGCAGCTGGGTTCCCTCGATCGCCGATAACGCCACATTCGCTGCAAACGACAGAACAACGCTGGCACTGAAAATCACATCCGGCAGTAATGCTTTTATAAAACGACTTCAGTAAACAACACTGTTAAAATGCATTGGCAGTGGGGAACAATAACCTTCTAACACTTGCAAACACTGTTAAACTTGCATTTCTATTTACTGCAAACAAACGCTGTCTTCAATAACGCGCCGGTCAACCCTTAATGTGCGTCCAATAGGAACGGATCCATTTTTATTATGCTACAAAATACAATAAAAGCCCGGCCTTGAGCATTTCATTCGTCTTGACGCTGTAGAGTTGCGGCTTATGCAAGACCTTTGAGGTTTTACGCAATAAGGCTAGGGTTGGGTACCTTTCACATCTGAACCGGTACCTGGTGTTCGGTACCGATACTCAACAGTACTTCATCTCGATACCTTGCTCTAAATCTGTAATGCCTGGTTTGTATCATCATAAAAAATACAGTAATAATAAATAAGCTCCAAACGTTTCTTGTGTTACAACTAATATATAAATTTATTACAGTTTTTATAAAGAATATCCCAGAACAATAACTAAACTAAACAAGAACTAATAACTAAACTTCTACCTCTGTTTCTAATTCTAATTCTAGTTCTAGTTTAAAGTTATATTTAATATTCCATGTCTAGCTTAAAATGTATATTTTGTACTTTATTTATTATTGTTTATTCCATGTGCCTTAATTGTTCTTTGTTCCCTTTTTCCTACTGCACTGTTTAAACTGGAGCCACGTCGTCTCGTCTCCCTATGTATCTGTACAGTATATAGCAGAGATGATAAAGTTTACTTTGACTTTGACTTAAACAGATACAGCACTAATCACATAAAGCTGCAGTGGAACTTTAGTCGACGGTGTAGATTCGACGTTCTGGATGTGGATGCTGGCTGCAGGGGTGACTGTCGGTGCGGGTGCTGTAGTTGCAGCTGTAGTTTTAAGGGCCTGTGTCCACGGGTGGTAACTTCGCGCTTGTTGTTGCCAAGTTTAAGAAAAGCGTCAATGGGCACTTCCGCGTTCGTTCCTATTTCGTGTAAACATTTGGAACGTGTTCCTTTTAGGCGCTGCCAGCCCAAAAAACATGTTTGGTGGACACAGGCCCTAAAAGTAGCTAAGCTACAGCCAAGCCGCTGTTTAACATAGTTAACTAACTACATCCAAGCTATTTCATCCAGTAACACTTAAGGCCTGGTCCACACAGACATCCGAAATGAATGCCCTCTGAACGCCATACGCGTTTTTGCTGTGTTTTGTAGCTGCGTCCGATTGGCGTTTCACTGGCGTTCGCAATAGCGTTTCACTGGTGTTCGCAAAAGCGTCGTTTTCCTCGCGTTCGTTGGGATTTTGACGCCAAGAAAATGTTGCATGCAGCGTTTGATGCCACCCGAACGCGCAGCCGGCCGAATGCCGGTGCTGAACTCCCGTGTGGACGCTTTGATTTGCTCCAATGAGCAGAAAAACGGTCGGTGTTCAGTCGGCGCCCACCTTAACCCTCCTGTTATGCTGCGGGTCAGATTGACCCATTTTGAACGTAAAAAATAAAAATAGTTTAAAGTATATTTTCAGTGTGAAACCTCTTGTGCTTGGCTTAATAAGGGGGAAAAAATGGTTCATTTCACAGATGTGCCAAATGGTTAGTAATGGAGTTAATAATGAGATATAAACAATGTTTATTGGGATTTTTGGGTTTCTGTCACTTTTGGATAATTAAACATGCCCCGGGTCAAACTGACCCAGAAACATCACTGGTCTTCCTGAGAAACAAACATAACAGAAGGGTTGATATTTGTGCTGAAGGACGTTCCTAAAGAAAATTAATTTCACAGCAATGAAACGATTTTTAAATATACCCGCAGCAGCAATGAGCAGCAATAAGCGTTGAAGAAAGGAGGCAGTGAAACTGACTTCATAAATTTATGTAGCATTTTTAACGCCCCCTACTGTTCAAATAGCAGCATCGTATATTTTACTTTACCGTACTTTAGTTTTGATTGCTTCTATTAAAAAAAATACTGTATATTTACGATTCTTGAGATATACTGTAGGTATTCCGCATTTAAAGCGCCCCCTATTGTTCAGCTGGTGCCACTGATGCTAGCTGGGACAAAGCAGTGCAAAGGTACAGCTGTTTAAGCAAAATAAGTCACACCCCACTGCAATGAATTCCCTAATTTTAGCCGCCCCTTGGTGAAATCCTGAAAGCTTTCTGTTACGATATCAGGCTACGTATGCAGATCGATTTGACCTTAATCAGCTAATTAGCCAAGGAGTTCACAAAGGTTTGTTTTGCATGTGAAGAATTACAAGAGGGTTCCACTTTGTGCTTGGACCCCTAACAATGCAATGTCAAATCACAGTAAGCTGTCAATCATTTCAACTTGCGCAAGTCACAATCAAATGAGGTCAGGCCTTTTCGCAAATTCCATAAACGTAGCCACATATTCTAGCGTCCATCTTCACCGAGCTGACGTCGAGGTGACTGTAAAATTTGAGTGTGTAGATGCTTTTATGTGAGCGGAGACTCTGAGCTCCCACTCGCTTGCAGAAGCTTCCATAGGGACTAACGTCAGAGATTCTGCTGCTGTACGCAAAGAAACTGCTCCATACTTAGAACGGGGTGTGTGTGTGTGTGTGTGTGTGGTTAAGGAATAGCCACTAAAGAGGAGTCTCCGGCTCCATTGGCCGCTTACGCACCACCATTTCACACGAGCCTGCGTCAGAACGAGCCGGTGTTCAATTTTTCATTAATCCATTTATCTCCCACCCATGCTCTCTCACCCACACCCACACACACACACACACACACACACACACACCATTACTCTGGACTGGATAACACAGAACCTGGAATCACAGCCACTGAGACAGAAATAACGTCTTGTAAAGAATGGAGCAGACACACACTTCTTCGGCTGAGACAATGAGAGAGAGAGAGAGAGACGCACACACACACACGGCTCCAGGTGGTACCTTGCGTTTTCTCATTCAAAAAAAATTAATGACACACATTCCCACAACAAGTGCACAATGGGAAGAGAGATGGCAACCCAGCGGCTCTAACGGGGCCAGTATCAGACATGGAGATGCTCTCTCACTATTCCTCCTCCTTCACTCACCATCACTCTCTCATTCCCTCAAGATCACTCTTCTCACTCACCATCACTCTCTCATTCCCTCAAGATCACTCACCATCACTCTCTCTTCAGTCACTATTGCTCACTCACTCTGCCGTCCTCACTCAATATTTCCTCTCATTATCACTCTCTTTCTCTCTCGATATCACACTTTCTTTCACTGAATATCTCTCTTCACTCACTATCACTCAATATCTCTCCCCCTCTCCTCACTCACTATTGCTCACTATCTTTCCCTCTCTCCTCACTCACTATTGCTCACTCTCCATCTTTCTCTCACTCAGTGTCTTTTTTCCGCTGACTATCACTCTCCTCCTTTACTATTGTTCGCTCTCTCTCTTTTTTTCCCCTCACTCAATATCTCCTCTCCCCCCCTCACAACCACTCTCCCTTTCTCTGGATATCTCACCTCACACTCTGTCTTTCTCTCAATCTCTCCTCGCTCACCATTGCTCACTCTCACTTTCTCACAACACCACTTTCATTCTCTCAAACAATATCTCTCCATTCTTACTCAGTATCACTCACTCACTCACTCACTCACTCACTCACTCTCTCTCACAGTCACCATCAGTCTCTTTTTCTCTCCTTCTTGCCACTTGTCTCACTCTCTCTTCTTATTCATCACTCCCCACTCATTTTCTCCTCTCTCACACTGTCGCTACCTTTCTCTTTTTCTTTGTCTTCTTCTCTTTTAATTTCGCTGTGGCTCTCTTCTTACTCAGTATTGCTCACTCTCTCTCACTCAGCCTCCCCTTAACTCTCTCACTCAACATTTGTCTTTCCTCACTCACGCTCACTCTACTCCCTCTCTTTTTCTCTTACTCCCCCCCACCTCTCTCTCTCTCTCTCTCTCTCTCTCTCTCAGCCTTTCAGCGTAGTCGAGCTAGCGAAAGCCGAAATAATGAAATACACATTAGCCCGAATAAACAACCTTGACATTTTAATTGCAGCGAGACGAGGCAGAATGTGGGAATTCTGGGACGAAACTTGCTGACTGTGCCACGTTCTCGGTGTCATTAGCCGACGTAACGGAGGAAGGGTTGAATTGCCCGGTAAATTAAGTTAGCCCAACTCAGCTCCCTCCAACAGCTCAATAAATGCCTCGACTAATTACACCTCTCCATCCGTGAGAAAAGCCAGAGAGAAACTCCACGGCCCATCTCCACTGAATTAATCATGATTAATCCCAGGATTTAAGAAATTCTCAGAAAAAAATTAAGTGCCCTGTGCCGTTACTCAGTACGTAAGCACCTCCTTACCAGTAAAAATAAGAAAAGCAGAATGAGCTTAAATGAGTCTCACCTAATCACATCTCTAACAGTCTTTTCACAACACTATCCCCGATCACCAGCGTTATGATTAGTCGAGTCGGTTTAACTTAGTGGAGGGCGATATATCGAACATACTCAATAAATCTCGGCTTGTTCCACGTGTGACGCGGCATCGTGAACATCGAGTACAATGCCATCACTCGCAAAACCGCTCATACTTTAGCTGACAAATAACAACAACCAGCGTTCTACTCACAATGCCACTATTTACTCAATATTTTCAGAGTTTACATCCATCGCATTATTGAGACGCGGCTCTGAGTCATGCGTGGGGGATTGTGGGAATGTAGTCCTCTCCCAGAAAAACAGAGGGGCAGTTGGTGGCGTAACGGTTAGAGTGTTTGCCTCAAGATCAGAAAGTCGTTGGTTCGAATCGCAGGACTGGTAAAGGTCCCCCAGCACTGTTGCCTGGGTGCTGCCCATATCAGCTGCCCACTGCTCCTTCACAGATGGGTCAAATGCAGAGGTGACATTTCTTCGTGGTTGAAAAAGAGAATATGCAGAGATATGTATAGTGTATCGCTTAACAATATTGCAATGTTTTTAGGCCATATCGCCCAGCCCTGGTCCAACCTTGAGCAATAAAAAACAGGCTAGACACACGTTCACACATTTCACTTTCCTCCACCCTCTTCTCACTCCTTTCCATTAGAGCCTGGAACCACACTCCTTTTACTCAGAAATGGATCCTCGTCTTTTCACTCTCTCTCTTTCTCTCTCTCTCTCTCTCGCCCTAACACACATATGCCCAGACAAACAGATCATTTATGAACAGAGGAGGGCAGATAAAAGCGCCAGCCTTATTAGTCTCAACGAGAGCTATTCAGATGTCCTTCCTCACTGGCTAACACACACACACACACACACTCTCTGTGTAGTGTTGGCATAGCGAGGATCGGGTCTGTCCAGGAGAATGGCTTTGCTTGTGTTCATCAGTGGCCAGTGGCCCAGTAGGCAAATCAACACAGGAATGGTGAAGGCTGGCACCAGCCCCTGGCATATGCCCCTGGCATTACAAGGGGTGTGTGTATGTGTGTGTTTAAAATGGGCCTAAAGAGAAAGGGCTGAAAGTCACTCTAAGCGTGTGTGTGAGACTATTACCGGAGCTGAATATCCATTCATGGCGTGTGTGTGTGTGTGTATCAGCTGAAGATCAGATAAGCCTGGCTATGAGTGTGTGTGTGTGTGTGTGTGAGTGTGTGATAAACTTTCACTTGGGCTGTACATACATCCTCAGGTACATTCTCTTTATTATAGGACCAGGATGGTGTGTGTGTGTGTGCGTGCGTGTGTGGTAAAAATAGAGCTAGAAAGTGAGCTAAAGATGAAGTGAGTCTGTCTGACTATGAGCAAATGACTGTGTGTGTTTAATTTCCTCTGGGGCTGAATATGCTTTCTCAGGACAGGAACAGGATTTTGTGTGTGTGTGTGTGTGTGTGTGAGTGTGTGTGTGAGTGTGTGTGTGAGTGTGTGTGTGTGTGTAGGAATTTAAAACAAACCAAGAGAAGGAGGGAAGAAGATCAGTCCAAGTATGATTAGGTGCAGAAGACTGTGGCGTGTGTGTGTTTGTGTGTGACTGACTTGGAGCCCATTCTCAGGTACAAGATGTATAACAGCACCAGGATGCAGGGTGTGTATGTGTGTGTATGTGTGTTTGTGTGTGTTTTGGACAGGACAGTGGCACTGGGGATGAAACCAGGCCCCATGCCAGTGCCGGTAATGTAACAGCACGCTTTGGGCACCCCCCCCACCCCGGGGGGCAGCAGCTTGTGCCGAAAAACACTTCATCTTAAAATTGGAGAGGCAAGAAGTGCTCACTTGCGCTCCTCCCCACCTCCTCGTTCCCCCCGCTCTCAACTCCTCCACTTCACTGGCTTTCAAGTGTCACTCCAGCATTTAAAAGGACACCAAACCCTCAGAGGCCACTTTTTGAGAGACACCTTGTCTGCGCCTGAAAACAATAACAGTCGTCACATCGCTTGGTGGGGATTTTGTGCCATTTATGGCTTGGGTATTAACTCTGAACGGCAGGAAGACGCCACAGGAAAAGAGACGGATGCAAATATTTTGTACGTGACAAAACTTCCGTTAAAGTATCAACGTTTGTAGAGACTTACTTTAGATTTTTTCACTCTAATCAAGACATTTTCTAGTTACAGGATCACCCTGGAGCCTCTCACAGTTGAGGGTCTTGCTCGGTGGTCCAATGTTATTATACTCTGCTGGAACTTGATGCGTCAGATTTTTTGTCATCAATAAAGGTTTTCAGCCCTAAACGGTTTTTTGTGCAGAGAGCGATCAAAACCGCATGTCCAGAGCACTTTCTTAGCGTGTCCCTCGGCGCTTTTTGTTGCCGAGCTGCCGCGTTCACTCCCGTTTCCTGTAAAGATTGAGATCGGTAGTTTAGCCGACGAGATTATCTTCACAATGGAGAGACATCATCAAGATTTACGTTGGTCTTTGCAGCCAACAAACAACACACTTTGAGTGTCCACCAGTAGACTTCTTCATTGCGATTCCGACGCTAGCGCTTGCAGGAAAACATGGCGGATCAGGAAGCGCTAACAGTTCTACCTGGTGGGCGGAGCTTCTCAGATAAGAGGGTGGAGTTATTCCAACGTCCCCTACTGTGACGTAGAAGCAGGGGAGAAATCTAAACGACTCGTTTAAGCACACGATTTCGGACATTCGTAAATTAACACAACATAATTGACCATTTTTAATTAAACTTACAGTGTGAGGCTATCCATTCTTATGAGCAGTAAAAAGGCGCTGTATGTATATTTTTTGATTGACCACATCATTTGCGGGAACACGACTGCTTTCTGTTGTTTCCATTTTTCGAAATGTGGAGTCGGAAAACGACTTGTTTTTACATTTGAGTTTTGGAAGCAAGTATTTTGGTTCTAAGGCACCACTTGTCCCTGCAAAATCCACAGCAATCTGCTAACAGCCAAAGTGAACGTGCGCTTCACACAACAAACCCTGCAAAGAAAGCTAGACTTGAGCAACTTCAGTTTCATGAACTTTGTCGTCAGGCGCTATTTAGTGAAAGTGAGTGATTATTATTTGTCATTGTGAACACACCACAGCACAGCACACAGTGCACCACAACCAAATGTGACCTCTGCATATGACCCATCCGTGAAGGAGCAGTGGGCAGCTAACAAGCGCCCGGGGAGCAGTGCTTGGGGACGGTACCTTGCTCATGAGTAGCTCAGTGGTGACTTTACCGGTCCTGGATTCGAACCTGCGACCTTCTGATCACGGGGCGAACACCCTACCGTTACACCACCAACTGCCGCGATGCATTTCAAGATGCATATAACGGTGACTCTGTAATTAAATTATAGTGATAAATTGACAAAGTCAGCACAAAACATGTAAAAATATGCAGCATTATTTTTGAACTGTCGTTCGGCAAGCTTC
>JAVGVS010000850.1:0-78599 GCA_032718565.1 Distichodus sexfasciatus
TGTGTGTGTGTGTAGAGCCTTATCATGTTGAGGTAAACTGACCCCAGCACAGTCTCAGCACTACTCGCCCCAAAAAGCCCCAGGAGAGTTTTAATCTCTCAGCAGCCATCGAGTTCCTGCCCATCACACGCAAAAACTACACCTGCCTCGTCTTAAACACCCCCGATAAAAACCATGATCACAGAAAAGACGAAGCTCGACTTTTAACCCTCGTTACAAATATTATTAGCTGGAGATTTTTGTTAAAAAAACGCCACGATCGGAACGTTTATCACTCGATGAATCAGAGATTCGTGTATCGTTACCTCTCTAAAAAAAATAACACGACGACCAATAATTGGTGGCAAGTCGATACGCGGGTAAAGGAATGTAAAAAAGTGTAGTTTGAGCCTGATGAAGAAGATTCTTCCAAATTAAAACCAAAAAAAAAAAATTGGTTCAAATATTTACTTGCATAACTATCGAATCAGTGTTTTCATTGGTTCATTTGTTAAAATACAACTTTAACTAAAACCAAAACACGAGTTGAATCAACCTATTGTTCGTTCACTCGTTGGTTCGTTGTTTAAACTTAAAACCAAATACCTCAACCTAAAAGACACATTAATTCAACAGGTTTCACAGCAAACAAAACATAAGCGAATAACGAGTCGAATCCCTTCAAAACCCAAATTGGTTCATTTATTAATTCAAAAATTAAAACAAAAACCAAAATCCAATTGATGCAAAACCAAAATTAAAAAAATTTAATTAATGTATCATTCGTTCTTCGACTACGACCACTTTCGATGTCGAAATCAGAACAAAGTGTAAAACCAAAAATTAAGCCTCAACACGGTTTTGCAGCGTGATTTTGAGGAGCTGAAGCTCTCTAGAGCACAGCAAAGCATCCAACTACCACCTACGCACTCGTATAAATAACCTACCTACCAGCAGAAAAATCCCAATCTTCCTATAACTACGTGGTTACATAACTTTGAATCTCGAAAACGCGCCAAAAAGCGTGAAATCTGGACGAACTCCTCCCTCGGGAAGGAAAAGCGCAGATCAGCGGAAAAACAAAAAGTGATGAATCTCTTCATCTGCCACCACAGCAGCAAAAACAGGCGTGTTTAATGTGCTGTAGCAGCGCGATAAGCATCTCCAGCCCTCTCGAAACCCAAGCTGGTCCCTCAGAGAAACGAGGGATGAAGAGAGGGGACGGGAGAGTAAAAAAAAAAATCCTCCACACCACATCCTCCCCAGCGAGAGTATCGTCTTCCCGAAAGCTGGCAGAAATGGACACGTCTCAATTAGGCACGGACACAACGTTCCATCTGCCTTGCTTTCTTTTGTGCTTTTTGGACAGCGCCCGGCCGCCGAGGGGACGGATGATGGAGGAGTCGGGGGTTAAGGAGGTGGACACGGGGCGGGTGCGATCGATACTCGCGATTAAAGAGCTGAGATATCTCGCCACTGTCAAAGCAGAAGCTCGGGACGGACCGTTACAAATTGACGGAACTGAGGACGGAGCTGGGCGATTACACTCTCGTTTAGGGACGCGCGATAAGGGAACTAGTGGCCGATGCCGATATACGATATTTTTGAATACACATATCCGCCAGCGCTGATAAATGAGGATGGCAAAGTCAAGACATTTTGCTTGCCAAAGTTCCACTGCGCGCTCCGAGTTTCGGCACAAAAACAGCGCGATAACTGACATTTCTAACACAGTGCCAAATCCAGCGGGCACTGTGTGACAAGCCTGGGACAAGCGCCAACTTTCCCACATGCAATACATGCGTCACCGAATATCAGCCGAAAAGCTAAGCATCGGTCCGATGACGACGACAATGTTATCATTTTGTCGAATTTAGAACGATGTCGTGTGGTCTGCAAGTTTCATCTCCCTGTACTTTTGGATGTGAGCCGTTCAGCACAGCAAAAACAATCTCGCCTAACTTGAGTTGTAGGCAAAAGCTGCCCCCAGGTGACCGGGAGACTGAAGTGCAAGTGTATATGTATAAAATAGGCATAAAATCCTATACATTTTGGCCAACAGACCAGTGCTTGGGGGCGATACCTTGCTCATGAGTACCTCAAGGGTACATTTAAAAACCAGAACCGTGAAATTAAACCTCCTCCTTACCCGTTTTCTCCTCCACTTTCTCAACACCACTTTCCTGGACTTTTGCAGGTCGGTCATATTTGAGAGTCTGGACCAGAGCTTCTCGAGAGATCTCAGTTCCAGCGAAAATTCCTTTCGGGAAATTAAAGGCCTAAAGAAAGTGTATAAATGTTCAAATAACACAGAGGTTAGGGTCGCACTACATTATAGAAATTTCTGTTATATACAATATATACAAATGTAAAGTCAAGTTACTCAATTTGGACAGAATTAAACATTCTGAAAAGGCTGAGGGAGACATTAGATGAGGAATAACAGTTGTATACTTGATATATAACAGTACTTTTATATATAAAACAGTATTTTATATATAACAGTATTTTACTGTCAAACGGCGATATTGTATAATGACTGTACACTAAAGCCACTTATTACACATTTATACCTGTATGATTTATATTTATGAAGTAGTATTATAAATATTTTCTTGACGTTGTGCTGCTTTTTAAACTAAAATATTTTTACGTCATTTTTATCCATAGTAGAACCCAAAAAAAGCAATATCCGATTCTGACGAAAACGTCACATAAAAATGTCATTTCACAATTTTATTTCGAACCCCTTTCCGTTCAAGTCAAAGCAGAAGTCACACACCTTTATGTCCTCTGTAGTTTTGTCTGTTTTTAAGGCTGGTTTAATGAGATTTATTAAATTAATTTGCGTTTTCTCCTCCGCGTCTTGACTCGAGCTGTCGAGCTTTACGGCGTTGTGGTGCAGTTTCTGGCGAACTCGCTTTATTTTCCCCACCATGTTGACGACGTTTAACAACTCGAATTCCTCACAAAAAACCCCAAATCTCAGATTAAAGTATTGTTTTGACACGTTTTTCTATGAGTTCAACGCCGCTTTCCGAACGTATGTTTTGGTAACTCACATGTTGGAACGAGAGTTACGTCTTGAAACGTCCGGAGGGGGAACCGATGCTAACAGCTTTAGTTCCTCTTCAAAAACACGAGTACGAACTATTTTAACTAACTAACTAACTAACTAACTAAATAAATAAATAAATAAATAGAAACATCTTAACTTGTAACTGTAAAAAAACTCTTTCTAAATAATCTTTTCTCGTATTTATGAGGTAACGTGTCTATTTTTCCCATTGGTGAATGTAATGAGCTTCTGTAATAAAAAAATAAAAAAATAAATAAATAAATGAAACATCTTAACATAACTGTAAAAACTCTTTCTAAATAATCTTTTCTCCATTATTTATGAGGTAACGTGTCTATTTTCCCATTGTTGGTGAATATAATGAGCTCTGTAATAAAAAAATAAATAAATAAATAATAAATAAAACATCTTAACATAACATAAAAAGCTCACCTAAATAATCTTTTCTCGTATTTGTAAGAGGTAACGTGTCTATTTACCATTGGGAATGTAAATAAACTTCTGCTTAATAAATAAATAAATAAATAAATAAATAAATAAATGAGAAACATCTTAACTTGCCAACAACAAAAAAAACTCTTTTAAATAATCTTTTCTCGTATTTATGAGGTAACGTGTCTATTTTTCCCATTGGGAATGTAATGAGCTTCTGTAATAAATAAATAAATAAATAAATAAATAGAAACATCTTAACTTGTAACTGTAAAAAACTCTTTCTAAATAATCTTTTCTCGTATTTATGAGGTAACGTGTCTATTTTTTCCCATTGGTGAATGTAATGAGCTTCTGTAATAAATAAATAAATTATTAAATTAATCACTTACGGAATAAATAAATAATAAATCAGCGGAAGCTCATTACATTCACCAAATAAAAAACAAAACAAAACATAATTTCGAGTCTACTTTCTCTCTGGTGAATATAATGAGCCTCTCTAATATAAAAATACAAAATTAAATACAAAACACCTTATATCATAATTACGATGCACTTTTTAAATAATCTTTTCTCGTATTTATGAGGTAACGCGTCTATTTTTTCCATTGGTGAATGTAATGAGTTTCTGTAATAAATTAATAAATTATTAAATTAATAAATTAATCACTTACGGAATAAATAAATAAATAAATAATAAATCAGTGTAAGCTCATTACATTCACCAAATAAAAAAATACCATAATTTCGAGTCTACTTTTTCATTGATGAATATAATGAGACTCTCTAATACAAAAATACAAAATTAAATACAAAACACCTTATATCATAATTACGATGCACTTTTTAAATAATCTTTTCTCATAATTATGAGATAAGGTGTCTTTCTGTAATGTATATGAGCTTCTGTAATAAATAGGTAAATAAATAAATAAAATAACGTAGTTATTTCGTAATTATCTAGTCATTATTACATATTTAAAAAAAATAAATTGGTGAATGTAGAGAGCTTCTGGAATAAATAAATGTAAAATTTATTAAACATCAGAAGAATGCAACCTTTCCCAAAAACGTCATGTAGACGTACTGTGCGTACATGTAAAAATAAAGCGTTGCGTATTGCATCTTAAAATTATAAAATAAATGCCACTATCAATATGTTATTTTTACCAAAATTAAAAATACAATAGAAGTAGAAAAAGTCAACAGTATACATTGGACAGTTATGGAAAAAACATATAATAATTCTCAGAAGCATGTATAAATCAAGCTGCCGCATATACTCAAAATCATCTTTATTCTCAGGCAAATACAATACATCTGTACAAACGGTAGGTCTAAAGTCTAGACACAAGCAATGATCTATGCCCTAGAATAACACAGAGTACAAAAATAATACTATTAAACAGCAGCATAAATACTATTCATATATAAAATCATAACAGGTCAAGCTCCCAGATCCTTACAACAGTAGTTTATAGTACTTAAAAAATCTAAACATGAAATACTAACTTAATTATCAGGTAACAGTCAGCTCTTAATAAATAAACCGAAATAACATATGAATTAATTTTGCGTGACTTTTACGTTCCCAGTAAGTCCAGGCGTGTCTGTGTGTGTTTTCGCGGCGTCTGCTCAGGTGTCGGTAACCGAGTCAGCGTTGGTCATGGTGACGGTGTAATGGAGAGCCTTTTAGTCGGCCTTTCGTGGCTAAATCATCGCTCTGGTCTGCACTAAACGACACCCCTTAAACATGGAATTAGTGTCGGTTACAGACGCTAAGGCACCATATTTCAATTCGGGAACACACAGGAAATGATTCGCTTCTCTAAAAATGGCAAAGCGGGAAAGAGTGCGAGGCTAGGGCTGGGCGATTCATCGAAACTGAGAACCTGTAATCGATATAATCGTGACGATTACTTCATTCATTTTTTAAAATACGGTTAATATTTTAAAATATTCAGTCATTCACTCATTATCAGAACGGCTTAATCCCAACCTGATAACACTTTCCTCAGTGTGTGTTCATACTATCCTTTGTGTGTGTGCTTCCTTCAGGTTGATTTGAGGTCGTATCGGCCAGCCCTGGGTCAAAATTAGACAATTTTACTAGACAAAACTTAAACAAGTGTGGAGAGAAAGAGAAGTATTGGAAAAGAAAAACAGAAATGAAAAAGAAAAGAGTATATTTTTTTGAATGATCTCCGAACTTCTCCCATTTATCGTTTGTGTAACTTTTTGGCTGGGACTCAGCACTGCCTTCGCTTGGTTGGTGGTTTTGCGTAAACCTTTCTGCAATAACAAATGTAAATCTGACCGTCGCTAAGTACAGTAACGTGTTATATTTCGCACCTTTAATTCACAAGACGTGAACGTGTACTGAAAGCGTTTACAGCTACGAAATTTGAGTTGCGCCGGTTGCCGTATCGCCCTTTGACCTTCTGTCATGACAATGCGAAGTAGGAAGACGTGGTTGACTGTGCAAGCGTGTGTGTGTGTGTGCTGACGTGACACCATCCGCGCGGTAAGCAGGTGTTAGGTTTTGTCTTTTATCCTGATGTGCACGAAGAGAGAGGACGGCCGGATGTAGTCGCCATCTTTCGACAGGAGGTTGATTTGCCGATAGCCTGAAAAACCGTTAAAGACCATTGGAACGGCGTTTGCACCCAATATTGACCTCAAATCGAATCATCTGTTACGTAAAAGCCTGGACCGACCTTGCTGTATGCAGGAGAAAGGGAGCGTGTACTGGCCGATGAAGTCGTTCTTCGAGGTCTTGTCATGATCCTCCACCACGAAGCGAACCAGAGCCAGTTCAGGCTCGTGGATGGTGAAGCTGAGCGTCTCGTGCCACATGGGGTTAAAGCCTGCATGTAACAATTTGATTTCATAAAACACTGGTGGTTTGGATCCAAAAATCTGCTAGATTTTGCTTTCACACTGCAGAAACCAAACAGAACTAAAGGTACTTTGGGGTCTAGGTTTTCTCTTCTGCTAATCAGACGCTAATCAGACACAATATTTATATAACCAATTAGCAAAGGACGGATCTGCTAAGACCACGTCTCAAGTACCCCCGGGAAGTACTGGAAAGTACCTCAGTTGTCTTGGTACTTAAACTGGAACAAGAAACCATACCGGATAATTCTATGGAAGCATTGGTGTCCCTTGCCCTGGTAAGTACCTCAGCTGTTTGGGTACTTGATTACTGGAACTCAAATCAGAAATGTACAGAAAGACTGTTTGGAAGACTGTTTGGGTACTGGAACTAGAACAGCACCAAGCCAGAAGACCGTACGGAAGCATTGGTACCCCTGATCCTGGTACGTACCGTGGGTGTTTTGGTACTTGATTACAGGAACTGGAGAGCAAGGCATTCCGGAAATATATGTGAAAGAATTGGTACTTCAAAAGTTGTTGGGTACTCTTTTGTCAGAATCTTACCAGAACATGTTGGTACCCTTGGGCCGGGTAAGAACCTCAGATGTTTGGTTATTTTATTACTGGAACCATACTGGAAGATTCTGGAAGTGTCAGTTATGGTTCGGGTGCAGTTCCAGTTTCAGTGTGAAAACAGTTTAATGAGGTGTCCTCTCACCATTGTTGTCGATGTACTTGGTTTCCTGCTTGTCCTGGTCCATGGGAATGCCGTGAATTTCCACCCGAACCAAGGGATCCACAATGGAGCCTTCTTTCATGTTGATCTTGGGCAACTGCTGACCGCTGATCACCTGATCGAGCACAAACTTAATTACTCGTCAAACTCTGCTAATGATGACCAGCGTGGTTCATTAGAAACGACTCCCACTAGTTCTCACAGGTACCACCAGAATCCCTGAATGTTTCCCATAGATTTTTCCAGAGGGAAGTACCGACCGGTCAGCATCACGATCAAAATAGAAGTGGTCGCCGCCAAGTGACATCCCCGAGTTACCTCCACTGTGAGAATGACAGGCCTGTATCCATCCCGCATCTGAGGATATTCTGGAACAAAGCGTTTCTCCAAGCTGCACATGAACGCCGGCTTCAGCACGAAACCACAGTTGCCGTTCTGCCGAAAGAGGCCGTCGTTCAGGTCCATCTCCACTCCCGCCGTCTGGAAGTTCAGAGCAACTGGCAAACGAAAAGAGAAGAAAGAATTCGGAATTAACGTAAGCCCTAGATCAAGACTAGATCACTTACTTAGGCCTAAGTCTGACAGTGAGAGTTTTACAAGCCAAAATCATTGAAAGGCAGAGCGGCGGGCAGGCGGGCCGGGCGGACGCAAGGAAGCAGCGATTGCAAGAATCGATGCAACATTCACTGACGACTGACTGGGAATCCCTGGCTGACTCACCGATTTGGCACCCAGCATTCCACATCTCCTGTGGGCTGAAGTTGGAGGAGTCGGTTCTGAAGCCGCTGGGGTAAATTCGGGTCAGCTGGCGAGCGTTGTGGTGCACAAACTCCGCTCCTGTCATTTAGAGAACAAGCTGAAAATCCTATACTGTATATGAACAACATCCAGACCTTTCCATGGACGGAAAAGGATAAACGCAGAGTTTAGACCCAAAGACATTCCTGGAGACGTTAACAGACATATTTGGCGTTGACGGAGAAGCTCCTGAGATGCTCATACCTGCTTCTTTCATGTGTTTCCTGGCTTTGTGTTCAGTGAAAGAGGAGATCTCATAGAACTTGGAGTGAATGTGTGAGTTTTTGAAGCCGCTGAAGCGTACGCTCTTGCAGTACACCACGCAGTCCGAGAGCTCCTTGGACAAGCACTGCTTCAATTTCTAGTAGAACACACAAGTGGAAAGAAATAATCGAAGAAAAAACAAGATACAAGGAATAAACAATATATAAATAGGACATAAAATATGCACTTAAAACTAGAAATGGAGCATTAAATATAAACGTGTTAGCGTCTCAAACAATTTGGTAGTGATGTCAGAGGTCACTACAGGGCCAACTGTGTCAGTAGGTCTGGTACTGGTGCAGACACACACACAGAGAGGCTTGTGGCCAGCGAGGCATTGCCCTCAAGTTGATGTGGCCTAGTGCCAGAAAGGTCAGAAGAGCTCTGCTACGCTACACGGCTGCTGCCATGGGAAACTGATCCAACCTCCGTTCAACTGGCAACCCGAAAAAACCGCCCATCATACGCACAATGGCATGGAAACACACACCTGGCAGACCTCCGTCAACTCGGACACTGCGGAAGAGGACCTGGAAAGCGTGCTACAGTTACGTCGGATTCCAACTTTCTTCCGCGCCAGAGTCTCGGGCAATTCTGGCAGATCTACGCCCACCCCTGGTTTAGGGTTACCCTCTTGAGTTCGGCTGAAACGAAGCTGCTTCGCGATTCCAGCGCCCGTTCTCCATCTGGCACCAATCCATACCCACATGGAACCTCGTATATATAGCCTTTACTCCCAGCTTCGTGTAGCCTGTTCCAAACAGGAGTGGATTTGAGCTAAACGGGTACTTTATTGGCCGGTTGCCGTCTCCGTTAGACGCTGCTCTGCTAATGGCATAAGTAGAAGCGGGATTTAACCCTTTCATCCCGGGCGTCAGCTTGAGACCGCAATTAAACACCAGGAGGCGTGATCCCTAACCGTAGTTTGCCAGAGTTCAAAATATCAAGTGTCCCGTCCTGTCAAACTGCAGCACCTCGCATGTGCAAACCCTTCGGACACGTCCTGTAACAACGTCCCACACGTGCCACCTTACATCACAGAGGAAGAGAGGAAAGTGTGATGCCGTTTCATCGTGATGTAATCTCTTTCTACCTTTCTATCTTGTGTAATCTTTCTCTCACTCTTGTCTTATCTCTCTCCGCTACTCTCATTCCCTCTCCACACTTCTCTCTCTCTCTCTCTCTCTCTCTCTCATCCTGGCTGCCCTTATTGCTTTCCCTCTGCGTCTCTCTTTCTCTGTACACGTAACACCGTCAGCAGATCTCTCGCGCTTCTTGTCTTCTCACACTCGTCCGGCGGTCAGAGCTGCTCTCGGCCCATCCAACTTTCATAAGGTCGAGTTTACGCGCCGCAAAACGGGCCCGTGGGCGGGTCGGGGTCTCGAGTCGGAGCGACACCGCACCCAGCCAGGTGGAATTTTCCACGGCCAAGCAAGAGAACCTTGTATATATTACGCAAGATCCTTCATACCTTGGCGTTGTTTTGATTCTCTTCGTCTATTTCCGCGTCCTCTTCGTCACTGACCTCCCCTGCCAAAGAGTCCAGACTCTCTTCCAGGCCTCCAATCTTCTTTCCCTTTAGCAGGATCTTACCTTTCAGGTCCTAAACGCACACACACACATACACACAAACCCACATTATTTGGTCATGTGTGTTTAAGGCACATCAAATAAATTTACATAAATGTACTTAGACCTTTTATCCAACGTTCCATATGAAAATGAGCCTCCAGCTCGACATACTGCTCTTGCGACGAGCCCTCGATAACGTTTATTATGCATCGAGTATGGTATGTCGTTAACGTCCTCTCACGCTAAAGACGCTAAACGGTGGTCATCTAGAATGTTCCTGCTATGATTTGGTTGTGGGTGTGCGTATATAATTGTGTGTGTTAATAATTCAGCACGGCAGCCTTGCGTGAACGCAGATCATATGGCAAAAGCCCAGCTGAGAAAGTGAGGGGTCACCGGGCCCCAGTATTGTTAGAGGTTGTGTGTGTGTGTGTGTGTGTGTTTGTCTTTAACACACTTTAATGGGGACAGATAAGATTTCACTGCCTCGCTACTTAGCGGACGGTATACTGCTATAGTTAGTGGCACGTAGGAATCGAAGACAAAGAAGTTCTTAAAGATGTTTCACCTCAGAACCTAGAACACAACCGAAGACGTCTTTCAGACGAAGGGTGAACTATTTTCAAGAGCTTTTAAAATATTAGTCCCCTTCCGTCACTGTTCACCTCAGGAGACGGAAGTCCTCCATTCGTCTTCCCTTCCAGAGCATTTCTGAGCAGTTTGTCGCCGAAGATGTTGGTGAGATGGTTGGCCATGACTCTCTGCTGCTCCACGCTACAGTGGTTCTCGATGGACAGGATCAGTGGGTATGTGGTTGCCTGCAGAGATGAGGCAGGTGTGGATCTGTTTGAGTAAGTGATGACAGGAAAGGATATACCCAACACACACACACCCACCAGGAACTAAGACCAGGTAAGGCTCTGCCAGGCTATATCACTTTACACACACACACACGGGTGAAGCTGGCATTGACATAGCTTTGTGGTTGTTTGACAGACAAAGAGAGCTGGAGACGATGGAGAAACTCTAAAGCCTCGAGGATGTACCTTGAAAGCGTAGATGTTCAGTACGGTGATGACGTCTTTGAAGAGGATCTTGGAGGTTAAAGTGTGCCCGTGGTAAACAATAGGCTCTCCATTAGGTCCGTCCCAGCTGTCCACTTCCACACAGCGACAGCCGTGCTTCAAAGCCCTGACACATGCACACACACATACGTCTTTTAGTTGCGGAATATTCTATAACCCATTCTGCGTGTGTGTGTGTGTGTGTGTGTGTGCGCGTTTGCTTGAGTGTGTACCGTATATAACCCTCCACGCTGCTGTCTCCCCGAATCTGGCTCCCCATCAGGTAGGTGTTGTGCGAAGAGGAGATGAAGTAATGACACAGAGGGTGGCACATGTCCTGGTAGACATCCTGCTTTTTCGGGTCAAAGATGCCACCCTCCGACGAGCCCAAATACTTCACCAGGCCGTCTATCGTCAAGGCCTGCCGCGTCTTCGCTAGCGAGGGACGCGACGCAGAACAAGGGAAACACAGGGTTAGCCATAGGATGCCAAGAACGGACACCGGGGCTTGATGCAAGAGCGTGGGGTTAGACGTGGGGTCACAATGTTAAGCACAAGGGATGCCACATTAGGTACCCAAGCACAGGGTCAGATACAGGGACACGAGGACACAATGTTAGGCAAAAAAACACAGGGCTAGACACAGGACCACACAGTTAGGTACAAGAACACAGGCACATAGGGTTGGAAACAAGACTAGAGATGAAAATACGAGAACACAGGGTTAGATGGACAGCAGGTGTAAAGGGGAAGGTTGGGGATGCTTACACCTTTACAGATACAGGGTCAGATACAGCAATGCACAAGTAGACTGGGGTTTAATATTTGGGGTATTTTTGGCAGCACGCTGTCTCCGAGCTTGCAGAGCAGGTCAGAAGGTGCGTTTGTCTTCAGAGGACGCAGGAACTAGTTTTCCTAGAGAGCCAAGGAGTGACATCTCAATCTGCTGGTGTTCCGTGTCTTCCTCGGGCGAGAGTGGTATCTGGCGAAACAGGTAACCGTATGCCGTTGAGACGGCTATGTATATCTGACGTTTCTGTCTGAAGATAAGGAGGGTACCTTACTTTAGATGCCTGTCTGACGTCTCTATCTGTACGTAGGTAAAATTACGCCTATAGGGAAGCTTGGAGACAGAAGGCGAGACGGGAGGGTGCACCTGAGTCCGCAGATGCCATGACCTCAGGTAAGACAGGGTTGTGTTTGGACTATGAGTGAAACACGTACCTGTACCACGGTCTGATCAAATAAATGTAATGTACCTGTTTCTGAAGGTTCGTAGAGCTGGATGAGCTGCATGGCGCGCTGCTCCACGTTCCCCAGCTCTAGCTGACCTTCCCGGAGGAACTCTTCCAGTTCTTTTAGTGACAGTGTCTGCCCGTCGCTGGAGTACTCCTTCAGGATGCTCAGCACCTCGTCCCTCTTTGTCAGCATCTTGTAGAACTGCACAAACTCATCGTCCTCGAGGGTGCCTGACTGGGACTTGTCTGCCATCTACAGAGCGAAATGGCAAATGGCATCAACCTTTAGTCGCTAACCCAAGCTGTTCAGCCGCTCTGGCCACTGCATCAAGTTCAGCACCATTCATTTACGACTCTACAAGACACTTTGGTGGACAGTGAACCGTCATTCGTCTTTTGTTGTTACCGTGAAGAGGCTGAGGGCATGGTCCTCATTCATGTCCATGTTCATCATCTTTAGCAAGTCTTTGACCTCTTTAAAGTTCATCCTTCCATCGCCGTTCTTATCTGCCTTTTTAAACCAATCCGAGATCCATCTGGGAGTTGCGGTTAAGGTACATTGCCACAAAACTGGACCAGTAACAGCTACCACAGTGTGTGTGTGTGTGTGTGTGTGTTACTACTACATCTACTATTTCAACTTCTTCCCATGAGAAGTGTGGAAGTTAAAGCGAAGGAATCCATTAGGGAAGTTTGTGTTCTGAAGGATACTGATCAAGCTTCTCCTTCTCGTCCATGTTCTCCAGGTTCTCGATAAGTTTTCGGACGCCCCTGATCCAGGACTGCGCCTCCTCGGCCGACTCGGCGACCAGGTCCAGGTTGCCGCGGCGGCCGCGGAAAACCAGCGTGAAGCAGCGCTCCGGAGGGAACTCGTCCGAAATGCTGAGGAGGACCTCGGACTGGTGGCCTTCTCGTACCGCTTCCACTTCGCCGATGGAAACTAGGCGTATGAAGACATCCACGGACGAACGCACATACGTCAAAACGGGAAAGCAAGCACACATGGCGCCACGCGGACATGCGCATGCACAGCGTTTTACACCAAAGCCCTATTTCTGTGTGATAATAATTGTAATCAATTATTTGCATAGCTCCTCTGTGATAAAAAGGTCTGGACGGCTATTCATAAAAGTGAACATTTGAACCAGGATGTTTGCACAGGTTTTTTGCGCATGCAAGATGCCAAATAGAGAAATTTGCAAACCAGTGCAGCCATGCAAGATTCTGGACCAAAAAATATGCCATGCAGCAGACCTCGAAGCATATTGCTTGATATGCATGAGCCAAAACCTCATTTTAAAATCGACACAGGTCACTCCAAACATTCTTAGCAGCTTTCTTGGGGTTGGAGAGAGACATACGTTTATGTGTCACTTGTTTCCCAGACATTCTATTTACACAGCATCAGTTTCAACTTCCAGCGAATTTCTGTTTGCCGAGACATTTATGACTTTAGATAAAACTCCAAAACGTTCAGAGGCCATGTAAAACATTTATTTAACGGTGGAGTGTCCCTTTAAAGCACATATGCCTTTTAAAGCATTTAATATTCCCAGCTCTGCCCCAGCGGACACACTGTAAAAAAAATGATTGGATCAATACGTTTTAACATGCGTCTTTCGTTTACTTCAACTTAAAACATCCGGTTTCTCTGTTGTATATCAGTTGAAAGTAAATAAAAGATGTATTTTAACATGACTTATTGATTCAATATCGTTTTTACAGTGTCTGGAAGCTGTTAAGAAGTAAAAAGTCTCATACTGATGGGCGGTTTCCACGGCCAGACCAGCTTACAGGTGGAGCGAGCATTGCCCGCCTTTTTGCTCTGGTACCAGATGGTGGCACAGTCGTCCTCCAGGCGGAAGTAGCGCTGCTTTTTCCAGGCGCGTGACTTCACCTTACGCATCACCGAGCCCACCTGCATCGACTGCAGGTTCACGTCTGCCTGGACACCTGTGGAGGAAAAGAGAAATACCCTGAACTGCGTTGTGCACCAACTTCATCCAATATTTCCGAGAGAACTGGTTCGGTACTCCATTGCTTGCTCTACCGCTTGCCGTGTACTTGGACGCACAGAATCGTGAAAAGCCACTGTTCTGGACTGGAAGTGGAGCACTGTATCGATTGTAAATTAAACACGCCTTTACACAACGTAATTAACTGCTACACACGGTGATAAACAGAATGCGGAAGTAGCCAAAATCCGAGGCTCGGATGTCACCATTTTTAAGGTTCAGGTTGTTCACTTACAATCCATATTATTCTGCTGTGGCACTCCACCCAAATAATGTTGCAAAAATAAACTAACATGGACCCATTTGGGTGCTCGACTGAGGTAGAACTAAAGAGAGAGAGAGAGAGAGAGGCATGGGTTAAAAGCAGTCAGACGACAGGTAACACACCTGACCCAGATTCTGTCACCGTGACGTGAACGCCGAGCCCCGGACCCCGACCCCGACCCGGGGCCCTGACCCCAGCCTCGCTTCTCTCCATCCTTGGGGAAAACTGATCCCTCCGTCCACGTCGTACCTTTTCACTCGCTCTGATCCTGCCTCTTTGTGTCGCTTTCCGTTTGTTCCAGCGCAGAAACTTTTTAGCGTTGGTCTTTTCTAAAAACCACATTACCACTAGGGAAGTACCAATACATCAATCTACGTCGATACAAGTTCTCGTTCCCGAATTAAATCGAATGGAAATCATACCGTAGCGGACTTTCGACAGACATCGGCAGACGTTGAATCGTTTTCCGATGAATCAATATGATATCATATTGTGATGCCACTTGTGATGCTGACTGCATAATAATAAGAAAGCACAATTGGAATGAAACTACTTCAAAAATGTTACTACTTCGAAAGTCAACTTACGCTGGTTATTTTGGGTCGAAGCCATCTGCTGCTGTGTCACGCTTCAGTTGTCTGATAGAAAAGAAAAATCAAACAGGTTATAAAAGCTGGTGTTGGAGGCTTGCCAGGGCATAGCATTTCTAATACATAGAGAAAAATAGGAATACTGTATAAAAACGGACTAAAACTGTTTATGTACTATATAAACAGTTACTCTATATTTTGAGATACGCAAAGTGCTGTTGTGCTTGGACCTCTCTAACTGCAGAAGGGTGAATGAAAAGACAGAGGGGACGGCTTTCACGTGTGGTTATTTTGCTGCCCGGTCAAAGCAGTAAGAGCTCCAGCGTTATACAGATCCCAGTCCTTTGTGAGCATTCAAACTTCCCTTCCTGTACAAAAACACGTCGTCAGCCTCTTGGCTCTGGCCTAAAGCTTCTGAACCTCCAAAACAAATGAAAAATCTGTCACGTCAGTGTTTAGAGAGTTAAATCAGACGGATGAATGGAGCGCTTCCAAGCTGGTTCACAATGAGGTATTTGCTGGTCAGGTGCTGGTCAAAAAAAAAGATTTACGAAATATATTTAATAGAATACAGGTTGTTTTTAGTGTATAACACAATAAATAAGTTTTTTAAAGTAACTTGTTATTGGAATTAGCATTTTTTGATAAACCTTTAAAAAAGTCAATTTTCTTTATTTGTACTTTTTCCCTCCTTTTACAATAACAGTAAGTTACTTTTTAAAAGCTAATGAACCAGATTTTGCCTTGACTAACAATAATCCCATCATTTAAAATGAGCGTCTGTTTCTGTGGAGATTTATGGATAGATTAAATTATAAGATTTAGGTGAGATTTTTAGTTGATATTTAGTTTTGTCAGATTAATAAAGAATTAATAAGCAATTTGAATGTTTCCAAGACTTAAAAAATCTAGATTAATAAAAAATAAATTCAGCTAAATATGTATAAAAGGTGAGAGTGTTAGCGTTGGTTATTTGATATCCAATATTTTATTTGATTAACTTATTTTTGGTAGTAAACAAACATCGTCTGCTCAGTGATAGCGGTTTTACGGCGCGCGCTGTCACCGGTCCGCCGTCACCATGGAGACGAGTCCACCGTTTTAGTCCAAAAGTAGGCATGGATAACGTGTCGTGAGATTTTAACGCGATATTTAACAAGTTTAGATCATGTTTTCTGTCAGAAAACACGTTAATTAAACTTTCCAACGTGTCTAAATAATAAAAATGAAAATAACTCAAAACTAAAACCCACGCGCTCGGTAAACGACGACAAACAAAACGATGAGATAAAAACTAGGCAAATGAGAGGGGAAAAAACGTGAGACGAAGGGTTCAATTTGTGAGCCAAAATAACAACATAAAACGATCAAACAAGTATAAAAGAAGGAATCGACGGGAAAAGACGTTTGACAAGGAGCAGGTGAGAGAAAAATGGCGCTGACGCGGTGCGTAAGTGATGAGAAACTAGTGTTTTTTAGGTAGCACCGCGTTAAACTGAGGGAAAGAAGATGAGAAATGGAGAGAAAAAGAAAAAGAAGGAAAGAAAAGTAGAAAAAGAAAATGAGAGAGTGTGAGCTCACCGGGCGCATAATGAGGCGAGATGGAGCTGAAACACCGAGCACACTGACGGAGAGAGGGAGAGAGAGAAATACTGCTTCACCTGACGTAACGTGTACACACGCACACACACACACATTTACACACACACACATTTACACACACACACATTTACAAACACACACACACACACACATTTACACACACACACACATTTACAAACACACACACGCACGCGCGTATTACTTACTATCTTTGTACAATCAGTGTACTTTCATTGACTCGCACAGTAACTATATGTGTATAATACTGCAGTTACACATATACACATAACCCTAATAATTTTAGCTTTTTAAATAAAACATGGACATTTTCTATAAAAATCATTTTTTTCCTAATGGGGACAGGTCCTCATATACAAATATGTACCTACAAACCCACAAAAATGGTCTTAGTTTTAGGAGACTGGCTCCCACACACGCGGTGCCCCCTTGTGGCCTAAATAGGGAATGACAACCGTAATGGTGGCGCCCCCTTGCGATGGTAATTGTTGGTCTATTAACAAGAAACACAATAGTCAACGTGTCTCCTCATTGAGAATTACAAGATGGGCACAGTTTACACGAAATAATAGTTAGCATGATTAAGATTTATACTTCTGACTTAGTGGTCTCGATCTCTCTCACAAACACACTAACACACACTTGTCCTCCTAAACTCTATCACAGATCCCACACCGATGACAGCGTCTCTGGGGACAAAACTGAGTTACGTTTAGTGGAGACACACGATCACGGCATTACATAAGTCCCGAGAACAGCACTCGGTTCTTTATCTCTCGCTCTCTGTCCATGTGTGTTTTTCACTGTCTTATAAAGGGCCACGTTTCCCGTGTTTAATTGCGCCGAGCTTGGCTCCAGTGACCTTCTCAACGAAAAAACAACGATGAGGGTCATACTTTTCCAAGCCGCTCTTTTATTTGCCGTCGATTTCTCCAGTTACAGGCGGCTGTGGAAAAGCAGAACGTCCTCCTGAACCTTAAGACCACTTACTTTCTGTGTGTGTGTGTTTCAGGATGAACAGACAAAAATGGATGGAGAAACTATCACACTGTTAAAAATGATTTGATCAGTCATGTGAACATACTTCTTCCATTTACGTCAACTCAAAAACAATAATTTATTTTTCAGTATTACAACAGGTTTTCAGTTCACAGAAATATAAAAGAGATGCCAGATTAATTAAAAACCGTAAGATGTAACTAACTAAACATCTATTGTTTATGAGCAAACATGTTAATACACAATAGAAAAAAGTTTGTGGATGCGGCTAAAATCTTGTGTGTGTTAAGGAATGTATGTCCTTGTCTGGCCCTTTCTGAGCAAACCTGAATGTGTGTGTGTGTGTGTGTGTGCGCGCGCACAGGGTCTCTTCCCCTCCTGATCAAGTTCCCGCTCATGAATAAAACACTTTGGAGCTCAACTTCCCAGCTCTGCTTACAGCACACACACACACACACACACACACAAACCCACACCATCTTTAAAGTGGGGGTCCCTTCAGAGGGTTTGCGGTATCGATGCGCGCTTGGACTGACCACACACACACACACACACACACACACACACACAAAAACACTTTCCATTACAAGCACCACCCGGTTGAAACTCTCACCCCATTACTTGCGTCTCACCAACGCCGGTATTCAATCCCTAATTTACATTTCATAACCCTTTTCCATTTTAGGGGATCACACTTCACGACTTGGTGTCATTTTTATTCATATTACAATTTGGGAATTTAGAATTAAAGTTTAAAAGGAGTTGCTACGGAATTGCCCTAATTACTGAAGGACAACCTTAATGGAGCTGCCCCCTTGTGCCCTACATAGGGAATGACAACCTTAACAGAGACTCCCCCTTGTGGCCCAACATACTTCAAGACAGCCATCATTCAGGAGATGCAAAACGATTGGCAAAGACTTTATTTTACATTATCTCAATATTCATTTAGATCAGGTCTGGGACCAAAACAAAACACATTTTGGTGGTAACAAGTCCTGTACAAACCCAGGAAGCACAAAAGAGTTGAGAACCAAAAACACAAGCGGTGAAGCGTCTTCACCTTTAATTTTACCACGAATGAAAAAAAAACAAGAGTCATGTGTAAGTGCCCTCGTACACAAGAAGAGTCCACCGCACGAGTGTGCGTTTCTGACGACGTGGCGGCAGTGGGAACACTCGGTTTCCGCTTCGGACGCTGGAGCTGCAGTGTGTGCGTGTTGCGCGCGTTATTGCGAGGGCAGCGGGATGCCGCGGGGGTCCGTAACTTGTCCTTCCTGCAAGTTCTTGACCAGTTGGGCGAGCCAGCGCTTGGTGGTTGTGTCGTCCTTCAGCACTTGGGCAAACGTTGTGTCCTTCAGTTGGTCGGGTAGACACTGACGCAGCGCTTCCCTCGCTCTAGATGCAGAGAGAAAGCAAGAAAGCGGAAGAGAGATGCAAATGAATTTAACTTGGGCAAACACCTTCTTGACCCAATGCAAAGTATCTTTAATACGGCTCGTCTGTGCAGTTTGCATGTGCGACTGATGTGATGCTTCATTCTTCCAAACAACGTCTGTCCTTGTTGTGTGGTGAAGCAAAGGCAGTTTTGGCCTATCACTTGCAGACTCCTCCTTGGCTATTGGTTCAAGCACACAGTGCTGAGATGGAACAAAAAACGGGATAAAGCAACAATAAACAGCCTGTGTTACCTGGAGTTGTCGGAGAGTCGCAAGTAACAGCGAACTACGTGCTTCAGCAGCCGAGCCGACGGTTCTTTAGAGAGTTGCAGCACCATCTTCCCCTACAACAGTCAACAGAAGATGATTGCATTATATGCAGAGCAATATATTTTTTTATTATTATTATTAGTTACATTTGTATAACACTTTTCTCAATCTCAAAACACTCTATACTCGAGACCGGACACAACAAACACTCAGACCAGGGACCGAAAGCCATTCCGGGACTTTTGGCCAACACACCGCAGTACACAAACACATTCATACGTAACAGGGCCAATTTAGGGTAAACATCAACCTAAACTGTGTGCTTTCGGACTGTGGGAGGAAACCGGAGCTCTCTCTACACTACCGTGTCGCTCAGGGATGGGATCGTAGTGGGTAAAATGAGTGCCGTGCTCTGGTCTTACCAGGATCATAGCCACATGAGAGAAGCGCTCGTAGGTCTGACAGATGTAGGCCAGGCCTGTGTCATCTAGCAAGATCTTCTGCAAGATAAACGTAGCAACCTGCAAGCCAACCACATCACCATGGTTATTCCACACGCCGGGTTAAAACTACACCCGAAATAATCGGAAGCGTCTGTGAATCGCACCGTTTTGGAGAGTTCGCTTCCGGACTCCATGATTCGCAAACACAGTGGGATGATCTCTGTTGTCAACAGAAAGTTAATCACCTCCTGCTCGTCTGTCTTTACCAACGCTCCTACACACACACACACACAACAAATTTGGTTTAAATGAAAACAGCAAAAAAGATCAAAAATGACTAAGTAGGTAGATATCTTTAGACTGAAGTTTCAGAGTTCTTCATTTAGGCTTTAGCACTCTTGACTGACTTCTGGTGAGTTATATATATGCAGCACTGTGCAAAAGTCTTGAGCCACCCTTTACTTCTTTATAGTGATTTTTACGTGCTAATGTGCATGTAGATACTATTCCTCAAGTCTGGATGTTTGAAAGGGCGACTCAAGACTTTTGCACAGCTCTGAATGTTAGAAACACTTCCTAGACCTCGACAGACGTGAGGTTAATATGTGACTCATACCGATGACTCCGAGGCTGGTGAGACGAAGGTATTCGAAGGGTCTCGTTTTACTAACGGTGTGCAGGAACGGGTAGAGGAAGAGAGGGATGTGGGCGGCCAGGAAGGCAGAGCTGCAAAATAATAATAATAAGTGAGTGATTACATGTCACTGTGAACACACCACAGTGCAGCAAGCTCTGCATTTGACACATCTGTGAAGGAGCAGTGGGCAGCTTTTTGGCAGCGTCTGAGGACGGTAGCTGGCTCATGAGTACATCAGTGGTACCTTTACCGGTCCGGGATTTTTACCACCAACCTTCTGATAAACTACCAACTCCCTAACCGTTATGCTACCAACTGCCCCTAAAAATATTAACTTTACTTGTACAACACCTTTAATAAATGAAATGCAGCTCAAAGTACTTCACAATAAAACATACACACATACTATTTACCACATCAATTAGAGTAAGATTACACTGGTGCAAACAAGCAGAAGGCGTGTATGTTATTTACCGAGTTTCCACGTGTGACGCCACACACTGCAGCAAGGCCAGCGCATTACACACTCTGTTGGATTGATGAGCCGTCAGCGTGGGAGGGTTAATGGAGGGGTAGATGTTAACGATTTCCTGCAGAACAGAAAGATTTATACATTTTTACGACATTTCAGCAGACTTGGGGGACCTCAGAAAATAGGACTATCATCAAGAACAATTTAGGGTTAAAGGTCTCGCTTAGAGGGGCACAGTGGTGGTAGTTCTAACAGTTGGATAAGAGCTGGAATTGAAATTACAACCTCTTGGTATCCTCAGGGTCACATTTGCAGCCTTAAATAACTTTGTAGAGGAATAACGCACATAGATGAGACACATATGGGTAAAACCTAAGGAATGTACCTAATGTGCTCATCTATGTAAAGTATTGCAAGTCTATTGCCTGTATTCTAGAGATCAGCTCACTTAAATTCAACCACCTCAAATTTGCATAGCAGTAACACATCACTGTGACCGTACGTGTCCAAAAAAAAGTCCCCAGAGGGTCAGTACCTGCAGCAGAGCAGCGATGGTGCCACACGAGTGCCACAACATGGGTGCCAGGTCGCTGACCGACTCGCGCTTTTTGCTGAGCTCCAGCAGGGCGTTCTCCCTCGTATCCGGACTGGAGAGCTCATTGATCCACTGGTAAATCTTCTCCCGGTCCACCTGCGGCAGCGTCGTGGTCACCGCCTGCACCCACCCCCCCAAAAAAACAACACAGATTAAGATATACACTCTTAGAAAGCAGTTAATAGTGTAACAGTAAGGGAGTCGGCTCCACGATCAGAAGGTCGCTGGTTCAAGTCCCAGACCAGTAAAGGCATTTGACCCCTCAGTGAAGGAGCAGTGTTTGGAGAAGGTACATTTCTCATGAGTACCTTTTACTGCTCCGGGACTGTGATCACGGGGCCAATTCCTGAACCGTTAAACTACCAACTGGCCCAGCTATATTTACGAAGTGGGGTTTTCTACAGTAACAGCAACTGAAACGAGACTACACTTCGGGTGTCACTGTAATTGAAATAAAGTTCACCATATAAAATGTAATAAAGACATTTACACCACATATGTAACACTGTACATATCAATAAAAGAATGTTGTGCCTTGTTATTGTGCCATTAATTAATTTATTTATTGTAGCACTACATAGTTTTGAAATTTATCACTGAAAAATTTATGTTGTTATGTTTATGTTTATGTTATCGTTTATATTTGATCATGACAAATATTATTCATATCTGTATTACAGAAAGCATTAAACCTCATAATCCTCAATATCAAATGACTGAATATTAGCATGCTAACATATTAGCTACCGCCCCAAAAGAGTAGCAAGAGGCTAGCTAACCACAAATATGTAGTGTTTTGATTTAAATACGTGATTTAAAGGTGATTGTAAAATTCCCAAATATATAAATAAAATAGTATAACTTTTTTTCCGTGAAAGATGAAATTGCGCGCCTCGAGCTAAGCTAGGCTGCTAACGCTAGCGGAACCCATGAGCAATGCGCCTCGCCAAATAAGCACAATACTTTCTACATTTACTTAACGAAAACAATATTCAGGCATATTTTACATTATTCGTTTACTGTATATACACCTGTGTAGCATCACTGCATAGTAGTAATTAGCTATATCTGAATTTGTGGTCGTTGGAGCTAAGCTGGGCTGCTAACGCTAGCGGAACTTTCGAGCCACACGCTTCAGCATTATACTAGTTATAATTAAAATCAATATGAATAAGTAAACTTACTCTCAATTAATGTATGTGCGAATTATATGTTCAAAATATTTATTCAAACATAAGATGATAACAGGAATGATATTTACAACGTTCGTCGCTAGAGCTACGCCGGCAGAACTTCGCAGCCATTCATACTTGAAATAAGCGCACACATTTAGCTTTTTTTTGCATTCTAAACAATGAGGAAAAATGAGGTAAACGTATGATTCTTTACATCGTTTTATATCTGTCTGGTATATTTACAGAGTCGTTACACGTTAATAACCGCTATTTTCTAGTCGTCGCCAAACTAGGAACTTTTAAGCTGCACGCTAGGCGAGGTTCATCGGTTACGCTAAGCTAAGCTATGCTAGGCTAGGCTAGGCTAGTATCGGGCCAGGGCTAGCGCCAGGGAATTATGGTATAAACTCACCGCCCCCGTAGCCAGCATGTTTCCCGCAGGCGTGTAAACTCGATCTCCCGGACTGTGTGCGACTGTGAGCGGTGAGAATCGGACGGAATTCACATGGGAAACGAGCGGAGAACCACAGAAACGTAGCTTCGGCGGAACCTCATAGACCCAAGCGCCGCGACCTCGTCACTACCAGCGCCGCGCCGCTGCAGCCTTGTACCGGAGAAACACACGGCCGAGTCCCGGTGTAGCCGCTAGAGGGGGCAGGAGTGCGGCCTGCTAGTCATCACGCAACAACAACAACAACAACAACAACAACAAAAAAAACATTTAAAATATTTACAGTATATACAAAGTCATAGTGAATTTTATTGTAATCTCTGCTGTATAAAAAGTACAGAGAGAGACAATACTACGTGGCTCCAGTTTCTACAATACGAAGAACAAATAAGGCACGTAAAGTGAGCAAATATAAAAAAGCCTAAACTTGAGACTGAAAAAGACAAAACTGCTTATTGAAATATTTCTCACCAAAAATGGCAATGAGGCATCAGTTAAACATTTCCCCAATGACGAAACAGGGCGAACGGAGAAATTTAATAAATCAGAATCAGGCCTAAGCCAAAAAAAAAAAAAAAAGTTTGGTTCCCAAATTTATTTTATGAGCTTGGGGAAGAAATGCTAGAAATTAAATAAATCCACAATGAAAAAGTTTGAGGCGAACTATAATTATGTTTGTGTACAGCACCCCTCCATCCTGTATACTAGTGATGTGTCGGTCGCGAACGAAACGGCTCTTAGAACCGGCTCTTTGAAGTGAACGATCGGAGTCGGCTCCTGCTGCTCCTTTGTTGTTGTTGTTGTTGTTGTTTTTTCTTCCTCTCTATTTTTTCTGTTCAAGCCGCACGTAATTGGTCAACTACAATGTAGAAAGAATAAAACTTTTTTTTGTATGTCATTTTTATGGACCGTCACAGTCCGCAGGTTGTTTTGTTTTGAAAAACACCTTCATCTGTGACTCATGGATGGCTGACAGGAAACTCCTTGGTGGACGGGTTACATATCTGCAGGGACAACCGTTTCACTGTAAATAGTTAAAAGTTATAAATAAATATTTACATACAATGGGGACTGGATCTTTTGTCACTTGATGGCAACTGTTTTTGTACTTTAAAATGTATTTGTTGTAGCCCTCTGTTCCATGTTCAGTATAATAAGCCACATAAATAATAAACATTCGATATAATGTCTGTTTTGTACATTAGTAATTTTACATTTGACATTATCTTTGGTAATAAATCCATTTAATCAACAAAAAAATCTGTGGAGCCACTTGGGAGCAAGATAATGTGGGTTTTTTGCTGTTTGAGGCCGGGGTTTGGTAGTTTAATAGGCGGGGTTTTAGTAGTTTAGAAATGAGGTTTAGTGGATTGGGGGCGGGTTTTTTTACGGTTGGGGGCAGGGGTTTAACCAGTTGGGGGCAGGTTTTTTACAGATTTTGAGGCGGGGTTTAGTAGTTTAATAGGCGGGGTTTTGGTAGTTTAGAGGCGGGGTTGGTATGTGGTTTAGAGGCGGGTTTTTTTGCGGTTTGGGGGCAGAGGTTTGGTGGTTGTAGGCGGGTTTTTGATGGCGGATTTAGGCGAGGGGTTTTGCGTCGGTTTCTGCCTCACGAATCCTATTATTGCGATGGCTCCAGGTTTGTGTGATTGACTGCCGCGCTACTTAAAAGTTCTACAGAAAATCTGTAGCGACAGGCAAATTGAAGACTAAGCATGAAGTCGATAAGAAACCAGGTCATGAAGCACAGGGGTGATTTGTCGAAAAATATGGGTTTATTCAGGCAGGGTCAGTACCAGAAAATGCAGTCCGCAGGAGCCAAACAATTCCGAATCGTCAGAAGCAGAGGGTAATCCAAAAACAGAAAGCAAGGGTCAAACCCGAAACAGGCAAACACAAAAGCTCGGTCTAGCACCAAAGGCATAACAATATATAAACAACAATAAGAAACTAAGAGGTCTTTAAATACTGGAAGAATTAAGTCCCTGATAGGCTAATAATGCGGTGGCGTGGGTCTGGTGCGCATGAGAGGTTGCTTTGACGATCTGGAGCTGGAGTCTGATGAGGTGGACTGCTCTCCCTGGGTCTGGGCTGGGCTCTTACAAAAACCAAAGATGACGGAGGAAGAGGAGCAGCGGCAGGAAGGTTAAACGCACGTTATAGTTTATCGACCTTATAATCATAATTTAAGTGTTAGGTCTCCTGCGTTTTAATAAGCATGCAATCAGTGGCTCCCCTTGCCCACTTGTCTGTCCCCAATTCAACATAAACACAGATGCAGTTACAGACTGCAGCGAGGCACATCATTGGGATGCTGAAGCAGGCGTTATAGCTCCATCATTACACACACACGCACACAGTCTTTGTATTACTATCTTTGTGAGGTCCTTCCATAGACTCCCATAATAACTAAAGTGCATATTTTACCTACATCCTAATCCTAACCTAACCTTAACCTCAGTAACCAAAAGCACATCTTTTACCTCTTTTAGTTTCTCCAAATAAAAACAAGCACATTTTCTATAAGTCATTTTCCTTCATAGGGACCTCTCAAATGTCCTTTGCAAGCTAAAAAAAAAACAGATACAAGTGATTTTGGGGAGACAAAAGGTCCCCCACAATGCGATAAATACATGAACACACACTCACACACACACATCCTCATGCTTATATAGTAGTAGGGACCTCCATTGACTTCTATATTACTGTATCTGTAATACTCACGCCCTAACCCTCAACATAACCTAACCATAACCTCAATAGCCAAAAGCTAATCTTTCCTATACTTTTAGTTAAAAAACACAGATAAAAGTGATTTTAGGGGACAAAAGGTCCCCACAATGCGATAAATACATGGCCACACACACACACACACACACACCAAGACAGATGGCCCAGACTTATACTTTTGTAGTATCTGCATAATCATCCATTACGTTTCGTGCTTTGTTGATCCTCTGATGGTATGTAAGGTTGATATACTTATTATATTAGTTTTAATCCTTAAACAGCTTGCAGACGAGTGTCAGAATACTACACAGGTAAACTGCCAAAATGGTAACATACCACTGTAACATTTATGGTAAAAAATGAAGCAAAGGCGTTAATTTGCCTACTGTTTCCAAATCTAACATCTGTGTTTATGTTGAATTGGGGACAGATAAGTGGAGCAGAAAAACCATTTTCAGCGCTCTGAATTTAGCATTGATGTGGCGCCATACCCCTCGTAGGCTATGAACTAAAAAATAACATCACTGCTGTAAAGGAAATTTTAAAAATGAAATAAATTTCCCTTGCTGCCACTGGGGAAAAGAAAAAAAAATCCCTACCGACCCATGACCTCAACTGACAACCAACAGGAACCAAACCTTTTTTTTTTTTCTTAGGCCTAAGAATGAAGTTTATCACATACAAGGAATTCGCTTTGGTGGTTGGTGTTAAAACATTCAGAGCAAAAAATAATAATAATTTAATGTGTTTTTATGTTTAAGATACTATTAAAAGTATAAGAATATGGATATTGCTGTACAAATTTTAAAGAGTGCAAGGATGGAAGTATAGATAATGAGAATTATTATTATTATTATTATTATTATTATTATAAAAACTCAATAAGTCAGAACTCTGAGAAAAAGTCAGAATTCTTACATATTTATTTTTCTCTCCTTCAGGTACAGGGATAAAATCCTCTCAGTGCGTCAGTGCAAATTATCACTGTATATGTATATGTATCTCGTTATTTTCTGATCTTCACTACTATATGATGCTGTATTTTCACATTTTATTCGTTTCAAATGGAAGTATTATTACACATATTTCTACATGAATATTTGCAAATATATAAACGTTTATCCAGGTTAAAGGGAAAAAAACTGATCTTTGTTCATTTCTAAATGTGTTCTGCGCCCCCCCAGACTTTACTCCTCGTTTTGAAACACTTATGAACCACCACAGCAGCGACCCTCTGTTTGTTTTTGGGATGTGATGAAACCCTTTTGAAGGAGTAAAGAGTGATTTATTAATCTGTGTTTGTCTCTGTGTCTGTTTGATGATTGCTTATTTGATGTGCAGCAATCTTTTAGTTATTAATATTTGTTTAGACATAACACAATATGAACAAATTTACTTATTTTAGAAATGATAGTGAAAAATCTGAAATAAAGTATATATAGTACATAAGTTTCAAAGAGGCGCTTTTAAAGTGAAAATTGATTTAAGAAGACTATCATCTTAAAAAGGTCATTTATAAGAAAAAAGTCTTCAACTTCACGATTAACCACAACAAAAACCGGATTTTTTGATACATCTTGTACCTGATTATGTTTGGTTTTCATCCGGTAACGATGTCAAGAGTAAGACAAAGTCTTTAGAGGAACATTACAATGACACAATTGGAAAAAATTGAGATGGAAATATAATCTTTCGTATATTTGAGGTTTAGTTTGTTATCTGGAAGGGAGGAAAGGCCAATCATTGTCTGGTGACCCACATAAAGCCCAGCGGGGCAAGTTAATCATTACAGAAGTGCAGGACAGCTGTCTGAAAAAGAGCGAGAGGGGGAAAAACCAGCAGAGACACTCGTCGGTGTGTTTCAGTCCAAACGTGTGAGTGTGTGAGTGTGCATCTGGTCCAAAAGCATGGCCAAACTGGTGGAGTGCGTGCCCAACTTCTCAGAGGGACGAAATAAGGAGGTAAACTGCAAATTATTATTATTATTATTATTGAATAAGTTTAAAATAGTTTTAATATATGCATTTTTACTTGTATATGTATTATTAAAATATTTTATATTCTGTAAAAATAACATAAAATTGTAAAAAATATATAAAAAATGTAAAATGTTTAATTATATCTTGATCGATGTTTGAGATAACTGATATTTTTTAATGTACAATATGAATATTTCTTAATTGTAATAACTTATACAATGATTTATAATTGTTTAACACTTTTGGTGCGTTTTATAATTTAGTGTTTCATTGTGTGTGTGTGTGTGTGTGTTGTTGGTCAGGTGATTGATGCCATCGCGGATGCCATCGCGGGTACGGAGGGCTGCAGTGTGCTGGACGTGGATCCCGGCTCCTCCACCAACCGGACCGTGTATACCTTCGTGGGGTCGCCTCAGGCCGTGGTGGAGGGAGCGCTGAACGCTGCACGAACCGCCTTCACGCTCATCGACATGACCAAACACACCGGTACACACACACACACAAACACACACCACATTTAATAACATTTTAATTCATATTTAATAAAATTTTACACACATAAATGAATGTATGTGTGTGTGTGTGTGTGCGTGCAGGTGAGCATCCTCGTACAGGGGCGATGGACGTGTGTCCCTTCATCCCGGTGCAGAACGTCAGCATGCAGGAGTGTGTTGAGTGTGCTGAAGAGTTCGGACGGAGACTCGCACAAACTCTGCACGTTCCAGGTGACGAGAGACGAAAGGAGGAAGAGCTGAGAAATCAACACACACACACACACAAACACACACACATATATCTCATTAAAACCCACTCTCTTTCTTTCTCTGTTCTCTCTCTCTCTCTCTCTCTCTCCCTCAGTGTATCTGTATGGCGAGGCGGCGAGGCGTGAAAGTCGGCGTTCCCTGCCGTCCGTTCGTGCCGGAGAGTACGAGGCTTTAGCAGAGAAGGTACAGCTGAGTGTGTGAAAACGTAGAGCTGTAACGACACATCGACCTCCTCTGATACACTTATGATATTGATATTATATCGAACGGGAGAATTGGAACTGTCTTGTTGAGCAAAATGTCTAAACAAGCACCGGTATATGTTACTACGTTGTTCGTTCTCTAAAGTTGAAAAAGAGCGAATGGGCTCCGGACTACGGCCCGGCCGACTTCGTCCCCTCCTGGGGGGCCACGGTCACCGGGGCACGCAAGTTCCTCATCGCTTACAACGTCAACCTGTTGAGCACCAAGGAGCAAGCGCATCGCGTCGCCCTGGACATCCGGGAGCAGGGCCGAGGAAAAGACCAGGTACGGCCCGAGGCGGAGGGGTGCAACAATACACCAATCCACAACGACACATCGATTCAGTGATCAACCAGCCCAAAGCGTCAATTGAAAATGTTAACATCAATTAGAATCACACATATCGTAACGTCCCTTGCCAAGGAAACGCAAAACACGTCTACGTCTAGTTTTAACGTCTAGTTTTAACGGCTAGTTTTAACGTCTAGTTTTAGTCACGGATAAAAGCTTGTTGACGAACGTTTGCCGTTGTGTCCAGCCCGGGCTCCTGAAGAAGGTCCAGGGAATGGGTTGGTACCTGGAAGAGTCGAACCTGGCTCAGGTCTCCACTAACATCCTGGATTTCGAGCTGACGCCTTTACACACCGTCTACGAGGAGATCTGCCGAGACGCGAGGGTAAGCGGCAGAGGTGTAGCGATGCGTCGATCTACATCAATACGTCGATTCAGTGACCGTCAAGCACATAACGTTGACCTGAAATGAAAACCTCGATCAGACGGCATACGCATTGTGACGTCAGTTTACATTGAACAGGAGGTCTGTTTTTATTCACAGAAGAGTTCAGAAATAAACGATTAAACGATATTTGAGTTGCTTTTTGTCATTTAACAATGAACAACTACACAGACGATTCCTGAAGGAACTGTCACAGAAATCAATTGCGAAGTTATTTTTGAAGGTAAATGTGAGGCGTTTTTTAATCACACGTTTCCTGCGTCCTCTAAACATAACAAGGACGTGAGTTCGCTGACGTGTGGTTTTGTGTTCAGGAACTCAACCTGCCGGTGGTGGGGTCGCAGATTGTGGGTGTGATTCCCCTCAAGGCCGTGCTGGATTGCGCCGAATTTTACATCCAGAAGGACGGACTCTTCATCGTCGAGGAAGAACATAAAGTTCGGTTGGTGGGTAATAAAAGCGACTAGCGACGGATATGAAATTTTATTTATTTATTTTTTTAACGTTGTTGTGTTTATTCCCCTCTTCTCTCAGGTCATTAGCAAACTGGGCTTGGACTCTTTGGGTCCATTTGTTCCTAAAGAGAGAATCATAGAGTGAGTTTATTACATGTTAAAAGTGCTGAAAGATTGTATGAACATTGTGGAAAACGTTGTTGGAATGTTAAGCAAAATGTTTTCAGAATGCTTAGGACATTTTAGGAACTAAAATACAATCTAAAAACGTTCTAAAATCACCAACTTGCACTAACTTGGTGGAAATGTTAACAAAACTGAACTTCTTACCAGCCAAAACCAACCGCTAAAAATGTTGCACAAGCCTCGTAGAACTGTTGCAGAAAAGTTGGTAAACATGGTTGAGACATTATATATTAACCTTGTAGAATTGTTGCAGAAACATTATAAGAACATTGTAGAAATTAGCAAAAATGTTACCAGGGAAAAAAAAACACATTTAGGAACCGAAATGAAGAAATAACACGCAAAAAATGTACAAACCTTGTAGAAACGAATGCATTTTCTTCCTCTGCCGTGTTTAGGTACATGGTGGGCGCCGAGCGGGAGGGGGGCACGTTAGCGTCTCTTCCCCTGCAGCAGTTCGTCCGCAGCGTCGGGGCCCGAAGCGCCGCCCCCGGTGGAGGATCGGTGTCCGCCGCCATCGCCGCCATGGTGACGGGGGCCTCCTTTTTTGCGATGCTGGAACCCAAAAATCCCAAAAACGACACTGCTACATCACTGACGTCTCGTTTTTTTTTTTCTTTTCCCTCCTGTCCCGTAGGGGGCGGCACTGGGTTGCATGGTGGGCCAGATGACGTACGGAAAGCGACAGTTCCAGGCTCTCGATGGGACGATGAGGAGACTCATCCCTCCGTTTCACCGGGCCATGAACGACCTGCTCGTTACCGTGGACGCCGACTCCACCGCCTTTAATAGCTACATGGTACACACAAACATGTTGATTTATTTCGTTTATTATAAAGATTATTTCGTTTATTATAAATGAGTGACATCAGGCTTTGCTGACGTTTTTCGTTTAAGGCGGCACTGAAATTACCCAAAAGCACACCGGAGGACATTAAAAGGTAAGGCATAATTAGAGCTGTAACGATACATCAATACATGTCGATACATCGATACAACGATTAGGAATAGTAGCGATTATTACAAAAGTCGTAAAATATGTTTAGAGTGCAAAAATTCAAATCGGCAGATTAAAATTGGCACACAAGCCCTCAGACGTTTTCCAGATGGTCGGCAACGCGGTGTTAAGACGCTTGCCTCTGTGCCATGAGGTAGTGGGTTTCTAAAACCCTACCTCCAGCACTACCATCATTGGGTCCCTGAACGAGACCCAAGTTGCTCTCAGGGGAACTGTCCCTTTCATGAAAACTGAAATGCAAAACCTAACACCAGCGTTTCTGGTTTGTAGGAGGGAGGAGGCGATGCAGGAGGGCCTGAAGAAAGCGGTTGGAGTGCCGCTGTCCCTGGCCGAAAAAGTCACAGAACTGTGGCCGGCGCTGAAGGAGATGGTTCAGTACGGCAACGTGGCCTGCAAGTCTGATGCACAGGTCTGAATCTGGTTTTCGCTGTAAACGGGATGTGAGCCTGTTTATTGATTTATATTTTATGGATGAGCAGGTAGCGGCCAAAGCTCTGGAGACAGCGGTGTTTGGGGCGTACTACAATGTCATCATCAACCTGAAAGACGTCACTGATCCGTCCTTCAAACGTGCGGTGAGTCGGGCTCCTCGGTCTCGTATGTACGCAGACACAGACGTTACGTGGACTGACGATTATGTGCCGTACGTTTGCGTTTCAGATGGAGGAGCGAGTGTCGGAACTCTTGAAGGAGGCCAAAGAAAGTGCTGCTCAAGTTCTGGAAATGGCCCAACAACGCCACTGAACACACACACATCACAGACCACAGATCACAACAAGCCCATTAAAGAGCTACCCACTTGTTCTTGATGTGTTATTACCTATAAGATTCACGTTTACTCTAGGGAGACTGCATGTGACGAGGTAAATAACTTGTTACCACAAGATAATTAACTTGATCATGATGAATGAGCTGTGCACAAGATAATAACTCATTTGCTTAAGATCAACAAGATGTACAACACAAATAACGTGTTGCCACAAGATAAACCACTTGTACAAGAGTAATATTTTGTGCACCCAAGACAATAAAGTGTTTCTTAGTGTTGTAGACCTCGAGACCGGTTTTTGAAGGTCTTGGTCTGGTCTCAGACTCAACCGCATTTGCCCACTCTTGGCATTCTCTCGATGAGCTTCAGGAGGTAGTCACCTGAAATGGTTTTCCAACAGTCTTGAAGGAGTTCCCACAGATGCTGAGCACTTGTTAGCCCTTTTGCCTTCACTCTGCGGTCCATCTCATCCCAAACCATCTCGATTGGGTTTGGTCAGGTGACCGTGGAGGCCAGGTCTTCTGGCGCAGTGCTCCATCACTCTCCTTCTTGGTCAGATAGCCCTTACACAGTTCATTCATAGTTTTGATGCCTTCAGGGAGAATCTACAATGTAAATAGTAATGAAAATAAAGAAAAAACATTGAATGGGAAGGTGTGTCCAAACCTTTGACTGGTAGTGTACTTCAAGTGCAACCAATGACGTAAGTGGCGACCGCGGTTACCCAACCCGCCCCCTTCACACGAGCACTGTAAACTTTGCACTTAATAGTTTCTGACCATAATTACTATATTACTTCTACAAATGTTGAACGTTTGAGGTTCTTTTCTTCTGTTTTCTGATTATTGCAATGTAAGAGAATAGTCAAGAGAGAAGTAATGAATAAAGATTTTTAATGTTGCGTAGTGTGTGTTGTTTGCTTCATTCAGCTCTTTTTGAGGAGCGCTTAGGCTTTGCATGTTCCACTTATTTGTCATGCCGTGTAAAACGCCCATTGGTCCGGTCTCGACTCGGTCTCGGCCAGCCCTGGTCTCGGTCTCGGCCCCTCAGGGTCATGGTCTTGTCTTAGTCTCGACCCCCTCTGGTCTTGGTCAGGTCTTGGTCTCGGATAAGGTGGTCTTGACTACAACAGTGGTGTTTCCACAATATAAATGACCTGTTCCCACAAGTTGAATGACTTGAACAAGACCACAAGTTGTTCCCACAAGACAATAACCTGTAAAAGATAAAAAAATTGTCTGCACAAGACAAATTGTTTCCACAATATAGTAACTTGCTCCCACAAGATACATAACTTGTGCACACAAGCTAGAGATGTGGCCTCGTGTCCAAAAGAAACCCCTCCCTCATTTTAGGAGCGATGTTTTCCCTCCTCCACAGAGCAAGTGGTTGTTTAAACTCCCAGTAGGGGATCGGCTATAAAACTTGGATCCCGTCAGACCGCGGCAGCGTTTCAAGATGAACACGGCCACATTCGCGTGTCTCACCAGCCTCTTGGGACTTTTGGGTTCAAGTGGGCAAATTTTAACCACTACCAGCAAAGTGCCGAACACAGCGACCACGACGGCCACGACCACCACCACAGATGAGGGAGGCCAGTGCTCGACGTGCCAGGTTCGGCAGCAGAGCAAACTGATGCGTCTTCATTCCATCAAATCTCAAATTTTGAGCATTTTGCGCTTGGAGCAGGCGCCCAACATCAGCCGCGAGGCGGTGAAGCAGCTGCTGCCCAAAGCTCCACCGCTGCTGCAGCTGCTGCAGAAGGAGGAGGAGGAGGAGGAACAAGAAGAGCAGCTCGCCACCGAGACCATTATCACCATGGCTACCCAACGTAGGGATGCATCTCTTTTCCACAAAAATGATCTGTCTCGAATTGGTCAGGAAATGTATTTAGCTTCCAAATATTAAATCTGTATTTTTATTAATATAAAAGATCTTTAATGAAAAATTAGCTCTTGAATTTAATAGAAAATAGCTTGTGAAAAAACGTATTAATCTTAAGGTTCCCTTTTTGTTCCCTACCAAATAAAAATTAGCTTGAGAGGTTCCATATGTTGGTCAAAAAGTGATGCTTTAGAACTATTTTCACGGAAAGTCTGAGTTTTGACAGCGATGTGATTTCTCGTAGACTTTATCAGAAGCAATTTATACATATAATATGCAACGTCCCACTCACTTTTTGTTGATGCGGCTTTCAGCACACAACACGGTCCAGGTGAACGGAACGCCTCGCTGCTGTTTGTTTGCTCTGAGTCCCAAAATTCTACCCACCAACATCCTCAAGGCGCAGCTGTGGATCCACCTGCGACTGGGCAAGGAAAGTTCAAATCCCACCACCACAACCAACACTGACACCACCACCGTGCTGGTGCACGTCTCTCACCTATGGCCCCCACCCGAGGGTGCCGCCCGCCCCAAAACTCGCCCCCTGAAACTGGACGTGGACGCCCGGAGTGGCCGCTGGCAGAGCGTGGACTTGAAGCAGCTGCTGCAGTCCTGGTTACAGCAGCATCAAAGCAACTTTGCACTGGACATTAAGGCCTTCGACACCAAGGGCAAAAATCTGGCTGTGACCACGACCGAATCTGGCGAGGAGGGTCTTGTAAGTCAGTGTTTTTTATATTTTTACATATATTTTTAAAAGCAGCCAATTCAAAGTTAATTTTACTCAGCTGCTCCTCAACACTGCCTGTGACGTGACTGCTCTATGTGAGATTATCTCAACACAGATTCCAAAAATGGACATTTTGCCCGTGTCTTTACATTGATTTCACTTACTGTATATTCCTCTTTGTCTTCGCGTTCTCAGCAACCGTTCCTCGAGGTGAAAATCACGGATGGCCCCAAGCGTTCCCGGAGAGAGTCCGGTCTGGACTGCGATGAGCATTCCACCGAGTCCCGCTGCTGCCGTTACCCGCTCACCGTCGACTTTGAGGATTTCGGCTGGGACTGGATCATCGCCCCCAAGCGCTATAAAGCCAACTACTGCTCGGGGGAGTGCGAGCACGTGCACCTGCAGAAGTTTCCGCACACGCACCTGGTGAACAAGGCCAATCCCCGCGGCACCGCAGGCCCCTGCTGCACCCCCACCAAAATGTCGCCCATCAACATGCTCTACTTCAACCACCGCGAGCAGATCATCTACGGCAAAATCCCTTCCATGGTGGTGGACCTCTGCGGCTGCTCCTGAGTTTGTTGGCCGCCCCCACTCCAAAAAATTAGCAGTAAACAAAAAAGCGTTAACCAAACCCAAATCCGTTTTATATGATGAAAGTGGCTCTCATGAGGTCTGTCCCTAGAAAGGAAGAGCAAAAGTTTACTCTGCTGAAGAGGATAAGTTCATGGAAGACTCAGAAATCACAAAATAACAGAGCACACATAAAAGCTTCACATAGTTCAAGTATCTCAGAGGAAACTGCAGGAATCAGTGGTAGGAATGCCTACCACCTTTGAACCAAGAGGTCGTGGGTTCAGATCCTTCCTCCAGAACTACCACCACTGGGCTCCCCGAACAACACCCTTAACTCCCAGTTGCTCCAGGATAATTGTAGTCGTTCAAGACCAAAATGGCCAAATTCAGCCTGGACTTTCCCCAGCTCTTCCTCAAAACCCTTATGAACCCAGACCTCACACCTCCAACTAAATTTCTGCATCATCTCTGTTTTTTGTATTCATATGAAACAATATGAGGAAGCCTGCACTCTGCTCTTCGCCTGAATACTTAAGGATGTAGGAGGTAAGGCCAGGCCTGTTGATTTTGGCTCGAGCTGGAGAGCCTCAAGAAGCAGCAGAATATAACAACTTTTTAACTCTGTCATTGCAGTGAAATTTACGATTGAAATTGAAAATATTTCAACCACGTTTAACCGTGTGTATATAAGACAAGAAATATATACATCTCTTTCTCTCTCTCTCAATATATATATGGAAAGCAACATCTACTTTTAACATATATTTAAATATATATTTTATTTTTAAAATAATATTTTATTTAAAAATAAATATTTGATAATGATACTACAATGTAATATATAGGTATATCCAATAAAGATTTGTATTAATACATATAATTAATTTATATTACAGCATAATATATACACATACATTTCTCATATATTATATATTATGACATGTATTGTATGTATGTATTTTTATGTGCATAATCAAATATATATACGAATACATAAATTAATATGTATAATGTATTTTTAACCATTTATTTTTTTATGAACTGTATACATAAAATATATAATGTATATATACTGTATAACACATATTACTATCTAAACATGTATATACATATATACAGTATTTGTAGCATTTAAAATGTTTGATAAGGACTGAGCGAGGCCTCCATTACCTGACACTGTTTAACTATTCCACAAATTAGATGCTCATCATTCATAAGACGTTACGTCAAACTAAAGGACGTTATGTCACATCAAATTTGCTTTATTCCTGCTAAACCAGGACTACTGCAGTACTAAAGATTCCACGTTCGCTAATGTAACCGTAAGGAACTGTCTTGTGACCTAAAAGCACCTCGTCCTCTCTTAACCCGAATGAAAACGGCCCCGCTGACCCTGAATCGGGCATGTGGACTGGATTACGGCTCTTTGTAGAAATAAACAAGCACGCCGTTTGTTTTGCTGGCTGGGAGAAACCCTGGCGAGAAAACAGCACCTCGGCCCAAGGACAGCGAGTGCAGATGGTCCAGCGCTCGGACACTTCACCTAAAAACCTGACTCGTGTAAAGGAAAAGAGCTGTAAAAGCTGTGTAAGCGTTCTGTGGGAGATTGAATGCATTATTAAATGGATTATTCAGACTACATTTGTTTTTTTTCCCCCAGCACTTAATTTAACAGCCAGTGACATTGAGTGCAGGACAGCCCTTACTTAAGTAAAATTCACGATTTGAATTTCAAAGTGTACTTAAGTAAAGATGTTGGAGTACTATTTGAGTAAAAGTGCTACAGTGTCTGATATAAACAGCACTTAAGTATTAAAGGTATTAGAATACTACTTGAGTAAAAGTACTTAAGTTTCTGATATGAACAATACTGAAGTATAAAAAGAGTTAGAATACTACTTAAGCAATTTATTTTAAGTATTTAAATATCTGATATCTGATTAAATATCTGATATGAACAGTATTTAAATATTAAAGGTATTAGAATACTACTTAAGTATCAGATATAAACAGTACTTAAGTATTCTATTCTTAAGTATTCTATTTTTAGAGCTGTGCCTGAGCTAAAGTAAAATCTGAAATCTTAAATCCCAAAAGTCATGAGGACCAGACTGAAGCGCTTAAACCCAAATCTTGTCACAGAGGAAGTGGAACGTGTCTGGACCTGTTGTACGCATTCAAGGTTTAGGATTTTGCACCGTCACTTCCATAAAATCCCCCAGGTGGTGAGATCACACCTTCAGGACCTGTTTCCAAATGAACGAAGGGTGTTTTGTTTTGTTTTATTAGCGTCACGTGTTAGGGTTGGACTTTAATTCATAAAGCAGGTTCAGTCCCAGTCGACTTCATTCTTTTCTAAACGAAAAAAAAGAATTTACTTTGTCTTCTTGTCCAACACTTATTCTCATCCAACTTCCAAATTTACTGTAATAAATGAAGACCTTCAATGATGTTTTGCTGTATTTGAAGAAGGACAAGTAGATAATTATGTCTGATAGTTATGGCTTCAAATCCCCTCTGGGCAACAAACCTGTTCTCCATCACCTGTCTTCATATCACCGCTTCGACATTGATGGACGGGACTGCGTGTCTTTAGAAATATTGTACAGAATGTTCGGAGTGGCAAATAGATCATGGAGTAGAAAATGAACACACCCTTTCATTGTTAACTGAATGGAAGTAATCACAGGCTTATTACACAACTTTGGGAGTGACGAGGATGGATAGGATCAGGAATGAGTTCATCAGAGGGACAGCTCATGTTAGATGTTTTGGAGATAAAGTCAGAGAGGCCAGACTGAGATGGTTTGGACATGTCCAGAGGAGAGACAATGATTACATAGGTAGAAGGATGCTGAGGTTGATGCCACCAGGCAGGAGGCTGTGAGGAAGACCAAAATGGAGATTTATGGATGTGGTGAAAGAGGAAAAGTTAGTTGGTGTCAGGGTAGAGGATGCAGAAGATAGGACTAAATGGAGACAGATGATTCGCTGTGGCGACCCCTGAAAGGAAAAGCCGAAAGAGAAAGAAGAAGTAGTCTTGTAATAACGGCATATTTAGCAATTAAAAACCCACCATTAATTAAATAGAAAACATGCTTTCAATTTTTCTAGAAGAATATTCGCCTGTTGATGTTTTCGGTGATTAATTATAATATTGACATATATCTCAAATAGTTCAAAAGACAACTGTTACCTTCTGAAGTACTGTGATAATCTGAGAAATGAAACTGCTGGAGTATTTATCATTTGACTCCTTGGTATAGTCACTTTAGCCAATTTGACTGAAATCCCTCCAGCCTAATCATGTCCCATTTCATGTCTTTTTCTAATTCATTTTCAATATTTGAGACAATTTCTTATTTAGCTTCAGTCAAGAGTAGTGAGTGAGGAAAGTGAGATTGTTAAGGCAGCTTCCCTCACAACGAACCACCACGGCCTCAGAACTTAAAACGCTCAAACTTGAAAAGTGTCCCGTCACAAAATCATCCCTGACCAGCCCTGAGGAGATTCCATGCCCTAAACGATCAGATATGTTGGAAATTGTCGGTTTTTAACTCGTTTTTTGACAAACGATAACGTGGGTTTTGTTTCACGACTTCTGGAAATACACGACGCCACACTGGAGTTTCGGTTTCTCGTAAACCACGTGATTTCGCCGGGGCCCCGCCCCGCCCCGCACCTCGTCAAACGCGATTGGCTTACGTTGTGGTGAGCATGGCTCCGGTTGGCTGAGGCGCCCGTCCGTCATGACCGCTTCCCCGCCTTTTTCAGAGGTGACTTGAAGAAGGCAGAAGAGCTGTTGTTTTTAGGGCAAATAAATGCCGATTTTTATGCGTTTTTACTAAGCGCGACTGTAAATTTGACATCGGAAAGGGAAGAGAGGGACGTGAGGTCTTCATTTAGAACTGTTCGTGGACCGATCTGTTTTGGGGTGAGTGGAAACTGTGCTGTTCCGTTTCTGCATGTTTATTATTATGAATTTGGTCGTGAACAGGCGGAAGAGAAACTGGAAACAGGTTTTGCGAAACTCGAGCTTGTGTGTAATAAACTAGGGTGTAAATAATGTTTTTTTTAATTAATATAACAATCGTCCAGCATATTTAGGAGCATGCTTTAGGCCGTGTCAGATTTCTGGATAAGGCCATAGATTACGTGTGTGTGTTTGTGTTGGTCTGTACAGATAGATCGATACCTCGATAGTTTATAAATTTATTCTGTAGCTGTCAACAATCCATACAATATTCAGAATATTGCAACTATAATATTTCATATTGCAACAATACGTCAGACTACATTGGTCCAATGAGGATAAATCCAAAATGAAAACACTGACCAGACATTGTACATATTAAAATATTGTTTAATATTGAACAGGATGTCTACTTTTATTATGTCTGGTTGAGCTCAAGACTTTTGCACAGTACTGCAGCTCAAACACAGCATGGACTTGACTTCAGTACTAAATTTAGACCAATACCAGATTAAGACCACTAGAAGTGACCCAGGTACATGCTCGGTAGACGAATCAGGCATCAGGGTTACCATATATTCAAAAAAAGAGTATGATTGACAGCATACTTTAAGATCTCCCCGTTCTTATATATTATGTATATTATGTATATTCAGTTTTTGCGCATATACATTTTTTCAGGCGCATCTGTAGTGCAAAATGCAAAAAAAAATTCACATAACTTGGTGCATTGATAAACACTTGCTGCGCATGGAAATAACGTTCACTTAATCTGCCTCTCATCTTGCAGCGTGCCAATTGTCCAAAATGAGTCAGTGGCTCGATCTGCAGCAGCTGGACTCGAAGTTCCTGGAGCAGGTGGACCAGCTATACGATGACACTTTTCCCATGGCTATACGCCAGTACCTCAGCAACTGGATCGAGAGCCACGACTGGTGAGTGAGGGACCAAACCTTCATGCATATAGAAATTTCCCAAATAGCTGCTTGACTTTAATGTAAAAAAGTTGTGCTCAACCCTACAGTTTGAGAGCCTATGTTCCAGAACAGCTTTTCTCAATCCCAGCAGTCGCGGCCCATCGCTCTGCACATATTCGGTATTTCCTGCACTGTCGCATGCTGGTCCTACGTTGCTAATTAGCTAATCAGTAGCATCAGTGGGTCAGGAAAGTCGAATCTGTGCAGAGCGGCGGTCCGTGAGGACTGGGGTTGAGAAACGCTGTTCTAGAAGATATCCAGAAATAAGTCTGATCATGGATCAGCATTTAAAGAACTTGCTAATTTTAAAAACTTACATTTTCAAATTTTGGTTTGCAATCTGTTTTTAAAGCACTTACATTACCAATGCTGGGTTGCAACCTTTTTTCTGAGCTTGCCACAATCCAAATTTGAGTCGTGACCCAGCAGGTTCAGAACCACCTCTCTGTACTGTATATGCAGAAAGAAGTCTGATTGTGCATCAGTATAATAGGAACAAACTGGTTTAAAATTTGGGTCGCAACCTCATGGGTTTTACAACCAATTTCTAGAAGACATCTAAAAATGAGCAGTAGCCAGTGATCTAGCGAAGGAGCTTTGCATTTTTCCTTGACGTCTTCTGGGTCTATTTGATGTTAATGGCGTCCAGTTGGCCGTTTGACGTAAGGAAGGTGATCGTGACCCGAACGCAATCCTTTTTTTCCTCTTCAGGGACCATGTGGCGAACGTGGAGAATGAGTCGTTGGCCACGGTGCGTTTCCATGACCTCCTGACCCAGCTGGACCATCAGTACAGTCGCTTTGCAATGGAGAAAGACTTCCTGAACCAGCACAACATCCGCAAGATCAAACGCAACCTCCAGGTCAGCAGCCAACACACACACAGCACACTCAGGCTCAGATCCCCTTTTGTTGCACACTTCTCTCTGAAAATTCAGCAGTAAAGGGCATTTTTGTAGACGCCAAGCTGCAGATGCTGACCTTTTGCATGTTTTGCAACCTGCAGTCTTGTCATTGCACCAAAAGTACACTTCAAAAAACCACACATTTGCTTCTCAGCAAGATAAGATCATAGATTGTGGAGACTTGATCTGACGCAAACGCTCTTGACGTCTAGAACCTGTTTCAAGACAACCCCGTCTCCATGGCAATGATTATCAGCAAGAACCTGGCTGAGGAGAGGAAGATCCTGGCGGCTGCCCAAGTAGCAGAGGTGAATTGGGGATGACAGGGTTGGTGGGGAAGGATAGAGCAAAGAGGGATGATGTAATGACGTGAATTGGGGTAAATTTGGTTTGAGCATGATATGTTGTCATGCAAAATTGTATGTAAATCTGACATTTTTGCCTCAGAACTCAGCGCAGCCGGCTCTGAATGACATGATGATTGAGAAACAGAGAGTGCTGGACATCAAAGTGAAGGACATTAAGAACAGAGTGCAGGTCAGGATCAAAACGTCAGCCTCAAACGTTAATTTTAAAACAAACAATGTTATAACAATTATTACTGATTTTCGCCGACTTTCACCTCCACAGGAAACAGAGCAGAACATCAAAAACCTGGAGGACCTGCAGGACGAGCACGACTTTAAGAGCAAGACGCTGCAGAGTCAAGGTCAGGAAATTTCGATGTCCCCGCTGATTCCATTGGCTCTTTTGAAACCGGTTCTTATTTTATGTATGTTTGTTTTCCAGAGGAGCTCAATGGCACAATATCAAGGGAGGCCCTGAATCGCGACAAGCTCTACCTTAAAGCCATGTTCGTGAAACTCAACGACATGAGAGGGGTGAGAGTTTGACAGCTAGATGACCAGGCTGCTTGTGCTTGGTTGAAAGTGTTCATCACTCCTTAAATGTTAGTTTAGATTGCGAGTATGCATCCTGGAGAGTAGAAAAGTAAAAAGCCTCTGTGTGTGTGTAGGGAGTGGTGAGCCAGATGTCGGAGGTGTTGAACCTTGTGGAGCAGCTGGAGTATGAGCTGATCACCGTGGAGTTGTGTGAATGGAAGCGCCGGCAGCAGATGGCCTGCATCGGGGGACTGACCAACGTGTGTCTGGACCAGCTGCAGAACTGGTGAGAGCCTGTTGGGGCCCGGCCCACTTATCTTAGGGCTCCTCATTAGCTTAGGGTCTTCTCACTCAGTGTAAGACACACCCACTCATTTTAACGCTCTTATAGAGCCCACCTACTCTATGTAAGCTGCACATGCTGATCTTGGGGTTGGGGGTTAGGGATCACCTGCTCATCTTGGGGTTGATGCTTTAGTTTAGGGGCCAATCTACTCATCTTGGGGCCTGCCCATCCACTAGTTTATGGTTGCCTACATTTCTTGGGGCCAACCCACTAGTTTAGGGACCACTTACTTGTCTTGGGGCCCACCCACTAGTTTAGGGGTGACTTACATATTTTGGAGCCCACTAGTTTAGGGGCCCCATTCTCATCTTGGGGCCAGCTCGTTAGTTCATGGATCACCTACATTTCTTGGGGTCCACCCTTTAGTTTAGGGGCCAATCTACTCATCTTGGGGCCTGCCCATCCACTAGTTTATGGTCACCTACATTTCTTGGGGCCAACCCACTAGTTTGGGGTGACTTACATATCTTGGGGCCCACCCACTAGTTTAGGGGCCCCATTCTCGTCTTGGGGCCAACTTGTTAGTTTATGGATCACCTACATTTCATGGGGCCAACCCACTAGCTTAGGGACCACTTACTCGTCTTGGGGCCCACCCACTAGTTTAGGGGTGACTTACATATCTTGGGGCCCACCCACTAGTTTAGGGGCCCCATTCTCATCTTGGGGCCAACTCGTTAGTTCATGGATCACCTACATTTCTTGTGGGCCACCCTTTAGTTTAGGGGCCACCTTCTTATCTTGGGGCTTATCCTTTAGGGGTCACCTACATGTCTTAGGGCCCACCACTTAGGTTAGTGGCCACCTGCTCTTTTTTGTGTGCCTCCACTTCTTTCGGCTGCACCCTCTCGTCTTAGGACCCTCCCACTATTTTAGGGAACCCCTAAAATATCATAGTAGTAGTAGGGTACCCTAATGTAGTGGGAGCCCTCTAAGGTATTGAGTGGATCCAAAGTGGCCCAGACACTATCTTAGGGGCCTCACACTACATTAGGGGCCCCCACTATCTTATGGCCCACCCTTTAGGGGTCACCTACATATCTTGGGAGCCTATCCACTAGCCTAGGGGTGCCCAACCCACTCATTTTAGAGTCGATTCTCTACTTAAAGGACCTCCTAATAGTTTATTTCAGGAGTTTAGGGCCCTCCCACTACTTTAGGGGCCTCCCAGTACTTAAGCGTTCAAGACACTACTATCCCATCAAATATGGACAACCAAAATGTCAAAAAGCTACTATAAATAGATAAATATCTTTACCTTGGTGGCACTTGCAAGCAAATAGCATTTTCACTAAGCGTTGTGCAATGCAGAGAGGAAGTTACCTAACTGCGTTCAAGGCCCCCGCCTCCGGTAGGTTAAGCAGAGGCTTGGGTTCTGCTCGGTACAACCACAGACATTACACAATGCTCTTTTTGGGAAATAAAACACCTCTGTGCTGAGCTGGACTTGTTTTTCTGCTGTGGTGAGAAATGAGAAATGTCATGTGTGGTTTATATGTAAAGCTCATCCCGACAACGTCCGTCCGTTCAGGTTCACAGCGGCAGGCGAGTGTCTGCTTCAGGTGCGTCAACAGTTAAAGAAGCTTCTGGAACTGGAGCAGAAGTACTCATACCCCCAAGACCCCATCACCCAGAGCAGATGCACGCTGGAGGAGCGAGCGCTCACACTCCTCAAGACCCTCATCACCAAGTGAGACTCGACACACTCGCCCACTGTACCGATACACTACACACACACATACCGACTCGCTGTGAGACTTACACACTACACTTGTTTCATATTCACTTCGACACACTCAAAGTATGTGTGTGCTTCAGTTCCATAGTGGTGGAGAGGCAGCCCTGCATGCCCACACAGCTACAACGGCCTCTGGTGCTGAAAACTGGAGTTCTGTTTACTCTAAAAGTCAGGTAAACACCAACCATTACACCCACACATGTATCTCCTGCTTTCCTAATTTCTGTTCTGTCCACTCATTTGTCACGTAAATTCTACACTTTTTCAGCGAGGAAACACAGCTCCAGCACATCATGCGATCTCACACTGATCCCCTGTTTACTTAATTTCTTGTGTCATTACTTCTTTTGTTGATAGCCCAACAACATGCCTCATTTTGCCTTTACGTTTGGCCTTTTTCCCGCCATTGACTACATTTTCAAACAGCTGTCATCTTCTCAATACAGTGGTACCTCAGTACTCAACAAACTTAGTTTGCTTCAGAAGGCGGTTTGAATTCCAAAAAGTTCCAAGTTAATTGCTCCCCATTAGAATCAATGTGTCATGGTGCGGTAGGAATGGGAGATGAGGATACTGTAGCAGGCTTAAACACAAAGTGCTGGCTTCTTGCTGATGAATTAAACCTAGTCTTGGACTAAACTGTAGTACCAATGGACATTTACCATTAAAATTCAAAGCTAGTCTAGGACTAGGATTAATCCTCGACTGGGAAATTGGCCCAATTGGGGACAATAGGCAGGATACACAGAACGGGGGCAAAAGATGGGGAAAAACCAGGAGAACTGAGGCAATCAAACCAGGGCGAAAACAGAGGCAAGAACAGGGGCAGAACGACGGAGACAAAAACCAGACAAGAACAAAAGTATCAAAAGAAAGATGGGGCTCGTGCTTACGAATATGGGTCACCAAGGAATCCTCCGTGGGGAAACAGAAAGAACGGTATCCTGCCGTTCTAAGACCCACCAGGCGAAACAAAGGTGATCCAGACTTTGGGGAAACACTGCAGCCTGATGGAAACGGGGGTTTGCTGGGAGACTCGAGCCTGGAGAAAAACACAAGAAACGGGGTGAACGAAGAATACTGACACAGGAACAAAACAGAACGTAGCAAAAACACAAATTACACGTAAATCACGAGGGATACAGACTCGGTTTAAACTGGGTTAAATAAAGCCACACAACTGAACAAACGAGCGCTGGCACCAATCCCAAACTGAAGGCAAACGAGACGCGGGTGAAAGTAACGATAAGTGCGGGTGTGCTCTAAACAGACACTAACCTACTAGGTAGGGAGCACGCGGCGCAGACAACGCATACAGAAGTGGGGTGCGCTCTAAACCGAGAGTGAACTACTCGCGAGGGCACGAAGTGAAGACAGCGAGAACCCGGAAGTGGGGAGCAAGCTAACGGGGAAAGCTAAGGCTAACCAAAAACACACGAGGAGTAACAGACACAACAGGAATGACACTGAAAGTGGACCCAGAAAACGGAACTAAACCAAAGAACCTAAATAGCGGCAGCTACTGCTGCTTTACCGGGTCCGAGGGAGCACTGTCCGGCTAAAGTCCAGGGGAGCCGTGACACAATGGTTCAAAAATGAATCCGTTACCAGCCCCCAAAAATACACCAACAATTCAACAAATATTGCGATGGCGCTGAGTTCATCATCCAAGAATTTGTTCGTAGGCCAAGTAGGCGTGGGCGATATATCGAATATACTTGATGTATCTCGGCTTGTTGCACGTGTGATGTAGGAAATGACTCTTGCGGGAATTGTAGTTCTTGCGCAAAAAGAGAGAATATATCGAGGTGTATCGCGATGTAGCTCCAAAATATCGCTGTATTATTTTTAGGCCATATCGCCCAGCCCTAAGTCCAAGCCCGTAGTGTGAGCAGTTCCAGAACTGAGGTACCATTGTATATACAGTAACTGTAGACCTCATACTGACCTTGATCCCATCGAACCACATTATTCCAACTTTTTCATATCATGGTGGCTGTGTAAGAGTAAAACTGCCAGTAAACATTTATAAATAGATCTTATTCCACTGTGAGCTCATCAAATCTGGCCTTCAGAGACGCAGATGCTGTTTAGGATGTAACGTGATTCACTGTGCTTCCTGTTTATTCAGACTGCTGGTGAAACTCCTGGAGTTTAACCACATGGTCAGGGTGAAGGTTCACTTCGACAAGTGAGTGAGAAATTATCAGTCGAGTAAATCGTTAGTCTGTCGGAATTGTATCGTTCGGCTGACGGCTGTAGCACCGGTAACATCATTGCTGCTTTTTTTCCAGAGACGTGACAGAGAAAAGAAAGGGGTGAGTCCACGATAGACACGATGCTCTTACATAAAATCTGGAACACACGCCACAAAACATTTATCACACATGAATCATTTACATGTATGTGTCGATTAGTTTCCGAAAGTTCAACATCCTGGGAACCAACATGAAAGTGATGAACATGGAGGAGTCGGTGGGGATGGCGGCAGAATTCCGACATTTGGTGAGTTGAGCTTGATTAAGTAGGGAAAAAATGAGCGAATTTGGAGATTTATTGTAAATCTTAATCTTTTGCTTTTCTCAAATAGCAACTGAAAGAGCAGAAGGTCGCCGGAAACCGAACCAACGAGGTAACCGCTGAGTATTTGACTAAAAATCGCAAAAAGCTCAGTCAAGAAGTGATTCACTTTCATTATATGGCTAATGCTGCTAACGATTTTTTTCCGTTTTGTACTTTATATTACTTGATTTCTTCTTTTTACCTTCTTTACTTTATGTTTTACCTTATTTATTATACCTTTTACCTTAGTTTTACTTAAAGGTTTGATTTTATTTCTTTCTACTTTTTATTAATTCTAGTTCTCCTGTTTACATTTTTTAACTCTACTTTATTTCTCCTTTTTACCTTTTTTACTGTATTTCTCCTTTTTTTTCCCCACATTTTCCACATTATTTCTACTTATACTTTTACTTCAGCTTTTCTCAACAAGAAGTCATTCATATTGTTCGTATAATTAATTCTTTGGATCTAACGATTTTATGTGACAGGTGTAAACAAAACGTAAACCTTATTAAAACTACCACTCATAAACTTGTGTGTGTGTGTGGCAGGGTCCCCTAATCGTCACCGAGGAGCTGCACTCGTTCACCTTTGAGGCCGAGCTCTGCTGGTCCGGTCTGGTCATTACATTCGATGTGAGGACGGACTTTTCTACGTCTTCCTCTTTTTCCCACTTTTTGGCCACTTCCACAGTTTTTGTTCTAGAAACGCAGCTCATGGAGTTTTATTTCTCCTTCTCTCTCTCTCTCTCTCTCTCTCTCTCTCTCTCTCTCTCTCTCTCTCCTTCTCCAGACCACGTCTCTGCCCATCGTGGTGATCTCCAACGTCAGCCAGCTGCCCTGCGGTTGGGCCTCCATCATGTGGTACAACATGCTGACCTCCGACCCCAAGGTGAACCCCCCCGTCCCGGCCAATTTTCAGCATCTTTTACACATTTGTTTATTCGTTTTAACCTTTTTTTTTTTTACTCTATTTCTCCTTTTCCTCTATTTTTACTTTATCCTCCAGAACCTGTCGTTCTTTGTGAGTCCGCCGGCGGTGAGCTGGGGCCAGATGTCGGAGGTGCTGAGCTGGCAGTTCTCCAGCATCACCAAGCGAGGCCTCAACGCGGAGCAGCTTGGCATGCTGGGACACAAACTGCTGGGTGCGCGAGTCTGCGTTTGGGGGAACGTTTAATAACGCCCGGGAGTTGGCGGGTTGGTGAGCGGTGCGAATAAAGCTGGATTTCTCTTCTTTAATTACGCAGGACCCAAAGCGGTGAACGACCCCGAAGCTCAGATCCCTTGGAACAAGTTCTGCAAGGTGTGTTAAATGTACACCCCCCCCCCACACACACACACACACACACTCTGACGGCGTAAAGGAAGAGATAAATAAAGTGATATAATAAAATTAATTAAGTGAAGTTAAATGAAGTCAAAAATGAAAAAAAAAGTTGAAATCAAGTGGAAAAAGGTGAAAATGAGGAATCATGTAAGTATAAAAAGGAGAAATAAACTTAAAAAAAAACATAAAAAGGTAGAAATAATGTGAGAAAAGCTGAGAAACCAAAAATTAAGTGTATAATAGAGAAATGAAGTTAAAAAAGTGTGTGTGTGTGCGTGTGACGGAGCAGGGAGGCAGTGAGAGGAACTTCACCTTCTGGCTGTGGATTGAGGGCATCCTGGACCTGATTAAGAGACACCTGCAGAACCTGTGGGATGATGGGTAAGAGAGGGGGAGCGGTCAGAGTGGGCGTCGCCTAAACTGTGTGTTTTTTGTGTCATGTGGATATTCCAGAAGAATTCCTCAGCGACTTTTCCCACTTTCCCCGGAAAATGTCTCCAGGTACATCATGGGTTTCGTGACTAAGGACCGCACTAAGGCCCTGCTGAGCGATAAAGCTCCCGGAACGTTCCTGCTGCGCTTCAGCGAGAGTAACCGCGACGGAGCCATCACCTTCAGCTGGGTGGAGCACACCTTAAACGGTCAGTCGCGTTCCCGCACACGCATATCCCGTACGCGCTTCGTGTTAGAGCCTGCATTGGAGCTTGTGAATGTTGAACTCATTTGGGATTACTTGTCCAGATGAGCCGCAGGTGCGCTCGGTGGAACCCTACACCAAGAAAGAGCTTTCGGCCGTCTCGCTGCCCGACATCATCCGGAACTACCGCGTGATGGCGGCCGACAACGTCCCCGAAGACCCGCTGTGCTTCCTCTACCCCTCCATCCCGAAAGACGAGGCCTTCAGCAAGTACTACTCCAAACCCACCGAGAGTAAGCCCCCCGGACGAACGCACGGAAGACCTAAGTGTCCAAAAAGTGGACGAAGGCAAAGCGGCAGAGACGTAGAGCACGCAAATTTTTAAATGTGGGACACCGCGATATTGAACGTCAAATTTGTCGACTTTTATTACATCATTTTTAGCCTCAGTGAGCAGTGGCTAAAAGTAGACCATGTAGAGGCGGGCGAGACGACCTCAAATCAGTATTGCGATTAACTGAACGCTTTTGCTCGATTGCGATTAATGAACAGTTCTTTTTTTATTGATTTACTTCTGGGGTTTTAGCACACGGATAACGTTTCAGCTGAAAATCTGCTCAACTATTGCATCAACCCATCAAACCTGGGCTCGATTATGTCGATATTTAGGACGAGAATATTGATTCAGCTGCATTTTTCGATGAATTGCCCAGCCCTAAAAAAAGGCCGATAAATTACTAGCGTTTTCTCGTTTTTTTATAGAGCACGAGCCGATGGACGTGGACAAGAAGCAGGACGAAGGCTACATCAGCACCACGCTTATCTCCATCTCTAAAAGGCCAGTCAGCTCGTCAATATGTTTTAGAAAAATATCACAAACATGTAGCCCTACCTACAGGTAAGTTCATTACGAAACTAATCTCGGGGTCGACCGATCGATTATCTGCAGTGATATTTAATGTTTTTATGATTATCGTTGTGGGCTGGTCTTTAGACCGTTATGACGGTTCGAATGAATGAGTCCAACAAAAATGCGCTACTTTTCAAACCCACGACCTCTTGGTCCCAAGGCGAGCGTTCTACCACTAGGCCACCAACACTCCATCTCTCACGTTTCTGCGCTCGAGAGGAACTCCCCGCACAGCTTACGATCTGATTAGTTAGACGTCTCCAGTCACTGAAGGCTGAAGGCATTAAACGCCCGGCACAGAAGCACGACCGCTTCACGGATCGAAATATACGTTAGCATAAATGCGAGAAAACAGTTCAAAATATCGAGCGCCTCGATCAGCAATAATCAGTATTCGTCTCATTCCTGGACAAACTATACCGGCCGAACCCCATTGTCTCGGACTTTTTGTATCGGCCAGAAAAAGAAACATATCCGTCCACTCTCAGTGCGATCCCAGATTTTAACACACGTGTCCTGTTTGTTCGAAATTTAGACGCCAATTGTCCTGCAGACTTAGTTTATAGTAGTGGTTAATCGATCTCCTCGAATAGTAATAATCAGTATCGGTATCGCCCTCGATGAAAAAATATATCATCCGAATCCTAGCAGTGCCGGTTTATTTTGACGCTGTGATTTTGACGCTTTTTCTACAGGAAGCAGTCAGAGTACAACGAAATTATGATGCCCCTCTCTCCGGAGGAATATGGGGAGCTGCAGAGGATGGTGTGTCATTTTTTTTAAAAATCCCCAAATTCCGCAAACAAAACTGTTGTCGTAAACACATTTTCCTTCTGTATTATTAAATCTATTTGAATATGATACGTATTTACGACTAACATCTTTTTCCCTTTTTCCAGAACCGGGACATGACTTGGTCGATGGAGACGTTGGACCCGTAAATTGACCTTCTATATATATATATATTATATAAAAAACATATTTTTCTTTTTCTTCCCTTCTCTCCTTCTCCTGCTGCTGCTGCTTTTTCCGTTAAAATAACCACAGAAAACGTTGGGGATCAGTGGACTTCCGCTTAACGCTTCAGAGTAACAAGCCGCGACCAAGAACACGCTTAAGTTCGCCGGCCCGAGGAGAGAGGACACTTCTGAAAAACGAAGACGACCCGCGAGACACGACGGTAACTACGGCGACGGCGACGAAGGAAGTAAATAGAGAACTTTTCCTATTTAATCTCTTGTTTTTTATGCTTCTCACCCGTCACATTGTGCAAGCTTGAAGCAGACACGAAAAGAAAGAAAGGAAATGCACTTAGTCCTAAAACTGTAGACGCTTATAGCACTTTTTTTTCTTCACCCCGGCCCCTAAATTGTCGAATAGTAGAGCTGCCGACGCTATGGCGAAATCGTAAGGTCTGTCACGATGCGATGTGGTATAGATTGAACAGTTAATATGACGTCTGACGATGTCGCCAAGTACGATATGTTTTTGATCTGATTCCGTTCAGCGATTGATATGAGACAATAGTCAGATTTAACAGACTCACATCCATTCATATCTGATCGCAAACAGCTGAGAAAATATGGTTCGATATTACTACTCCCAACCCCAACCAGAACAATAATAAAGCAATCCTCTCTTTTACTAAAAAATAGACCTCCTCTAGTCATGACGTCTTATCGATGTTCCCATTTCGGATCGAAGGAATCGTTGATGTATCGATGTATCGCTACAGCCTTAGTAGGGCAGAAAACGAGGAGCACAGCCAAGAAGGAGAAAACTTGACCAAACAGACGGTGTAAAGGAGAGTTTTCGCTGCTCGTTTGGTACATTTTTGGTGACAGGATCTCAATCTATCCAACTGCATTGACGACTTTTCAACTTTCCTCACTTTCATCCTTTTTATTTCTTCATTTTGACAGTCATCAAATTATTGCCAAGTTTATGTCAGTTGTCTCATCCCTGCCAGTCAATACATATAAGAGTCAAAACCTGATTCGAGAAGTTGGAATTGATGTAAAGGGCTCAAAAAGGTGTGATGAAAGAGAAGCAGATTACAAGTGGTCTGGATTAATCAGTAGTTACGCGGAAGAGAACTCAGTGAAATCTGCAAACTTTCAATTAAACACTGTATTTTTTTTGTCCCAAAGTTTGTCCTGCATTAGAATAAAACCAGTATAAATCAAGTGTTTATCTACATTATTTTCTTCTCCTTGTTATCTCCACATTTGTCATTGTGAAAGACATGGAATCCCACTGAATGACAGTACGTAATTAAATGAGCATTTAAAAAAAAAAAACATTTCTAAATTACTAAAGAAAATTAAAATATGTTGAATCATATAGAAAATCAGCAAAACGTTCAATTTTAATTAATTAATGACATTTATTTAATAATTCACATTTTTCCTCATATAAGTGTTGTGTTGGGCCAAAAGTTCTGCATCAGACGGGAAAAAACTCAAAATGTTGTTTCCCCATTATTTTATTGATCCGGTGAAATAAATACTTTATTGTTGTCATCACACACACACACACACACACAATCCGACATCATTTTGCCACCAGCGGGAAACAACGCAACACAAAGGACAAAGGTTACAATACATTCAGAAACACAGTAGTAAAACTTTCCAGGAATAATATATAATAAAATAAATCTATAGATGCACTATAAACTTAACAACTCAAAGCCCGACTTAATTACACCCCTTTCCTCCCAAAAAATTCACCCGCCGCAGTTTTCACGCCGTATTTATTTATTTTTTATAAATTAGGACGGTCGTTCACAAACGCGCGCTTCCACAAACACACACACACACACACACACATCTAATAATGTGCCTTTAATAAATATATAGCTTTAATATTGTTATTAAAGCTGATTGTGTTCTTGCTCTTTTGTGTGCTTATGTTTGCTGCAGATTTCTTGGCGATTTTTTAAAATTAAATCGTTTAAATGATTTTTAGTGAGATACGAAACAGACACGATTTCACACTGTACAATCAGCATATTTTTCCTCAGACTGGTTTCACTTTGAGGCGTTTTGTTGTTATTATTATTATTAGCTATATTATTAGTGACTGAAACAGGAGGAATGCAAATAAGATTAGAGGTGTGTAAAAACTAGGTAATTTATGAACAACTGTGTTTTTGTATTATCACCTACGTCTAATAAAATGGAATAAAATAAAATAAAAATTACAAAATACATTGTTTTCTTTTGATGGGGTTCCTTTCCCAAAATAATAATAATAAATACACACACACACACAATAATAATAATAATACATATACATATTATTAACAAACTGATTAACTCAATAGATAACTATTTTTTACATTAATAGCAGTATTATTATATACAATATAATATAATAATAAAGGCAATAAATTATTAATTTCTTTTATTTGTACTCATTATTATAGCTACTACTAATAATAATAATATATCTCTCGTTCGTTAAAATAATTATTAATGAATGATTCTATTATTTTTTATAATTATTACACATTATTAATTATAATAATTATTACTACTACTACTACTACTAATAATAATAATAATATAAATAAATAAATAAATATAATAATAATAATAATAATAATAATAATAATAATAATAATAATAATAATAATAATAAATTTAAAACATCAAATATTTTTCAATTCACTACTTTAGACATCATGGTCTCAAAACTTGCAGTAACCTGAAGATTCAGTCATAAATTTAAAAAATCAAACACATTCAAGTGTTTTTTTCATCATTACCACAACACGAGTGCAACACTTCCATACATCAAAAATAGAACAATTTCCTCCGTAACGACGCTGTAAGTAACAGACGCTGATAAAACATTCAAAAACGAAACATCAGAACGGCTTTTAGAGAAGATACGCCCTGTTGTTGCTGGGGTTCGTTAATGGTCTAAACTGCATAATTAAAGACGAAGGAAAATAAATATGAGGTTTTATACATTACACAATATACCTTTCAATAGCTGTTCGCGTGTGTGTTTATGGGGAAAAAAAATCTACAAAATAATCATATAAATATTGTGCCATCATGTCTATGCTTACATTGAAGTTAATAAAGACAGCAGAATAAATATCATTCTTTAGAAATCACACACAACTTCTCACACACACACACACACACACTACAATGTAGACTAAAAGACTGGCGACTACTTTTTAGTTCTATTATATATAAATAGGCACACACCCCACACACAGCTGTACAACACACACACAAGCATCACTTTCTCACCCACAAATAGGCCAGCTCAAGAAAGATCACATTAATTTCCCCAGCATCAGAAGTTTTCCACAAATTCATTTACACATTAAAAATGATTTAATCCTAAGTTCACACGTCTTTTATCTTCAACTTATGAATAAAATCAACTAATTCTATGAGTTTTCTGTGTTAAAACGTTGTACTTCTTAAATAATTCCAGCTCCAAAAAATGTTTCTCATACTAAATAATTCCAACCTAAAAAAAGCCTTAAAATTTCTACCAAAAAATTCTAATAGTAGTATACTAATCATTAATTTAGTAATCCTTTAATAAATCATTATTTTAAGACTAGTTTTAGCTTGATATTGCTCTTTCTAGGAAATCCCTGTTTGATTTTTCGGATTTATCTTTAAAATCTTGTATTTTACCGGAAAGAACCACAATATATTTCCTTTTCAGCGGTAAATTTCAATATTATTCACTTAAACATAGCAAACAAAAACTGATAAGTGAGTTGACATAATAATAATAATAATAATAATAATAATAATAATAATAATAATAATAATAATAATAATAATAACTGGATTAACCATTTTACAGTAAAATACAGCAACAAAGTTGAATAATTTCTGGCATTTTTTCTGAACTGCTGGTGGTTTACAGCGTTTTACAGCATGTCAGCTCCAGGTTCTTTCTCGGCCGCCTCCTTCTCGCCTATCTCGGGTGTGGTCTCCCTTGGGGGCTAGAATTTTGCCGCGGGTAGTCCTTCAGGATGGTCACCACGTCATGATGTCCGAAATGCACCGCCTCGTCCATTGGGGTGTTGCCCCACCTGCAGCCGTCCCGAAATATTATTATTATTATTATTATAATATCATCTCATATTAGAGGAGAAGAGAGGAAGAGGGGAGAAGAGAGGGAGAGAGGTGGAGAGCAACATAACCACTCACCTGTCTCTGGGTACAGGGTTGACCTTACAGGCCTCCAGCAGGAAGCGAACCACCTCCGCGTGGCCTGCAGGGCGAAGGTTCTATTAATCATTATTTATTAATGAATCATATTTATTATTTACGATGAATATCAATTTGGAGGGTTTTACAGATTGGAGGATGTGGTAAAAAAGGAAAAGAGCGGGAGATTGTCACCTTCGGCAGCAGCCACATGGAGCGCAGTTCTGGAGTCGTAATCTCTCTGTTCCATGTCCATGGAGGAGAGAGCAAACCTACACACACACACACAGAAGGAGAGAGATTGGATTCAGACAAAGTGGAGCAGCTGCAGGGTGTGAGAGGAGAGAAAGTGTGTACCAGAGCCGACACGCCCCCCGTGTACGCAGCAAACAGCAAATTGATGACAGATTTCACCTGGACGGACACAGCAAACAAACACGGCTTAGAGCGCAAACTACCAACAGGAAGCGATGTCAAAGATAAACTACTAATCAATAAATATAAAAGACGAATAAGGATCAATAAATAACAAAAAGACATTTGATCACGTTACACATCAAAGATGCTTCAGAAGGATTTAACGAAGCCAAGAAGAGACGAGTTAATCAAGTCCTAAATCACAGCGCGAAGGTAGTTCTCTGCCCTCCACTAGAGGGACACTGCTATAACACCAGCCACTCTCTGAGGGAAGAGCAAGAGGACGGGAGGAGGGACGAGCGGGAGGAAGGAAGGAAGGAAGGAAGGAAGGGAGCGATGGGGATGTGAGCAATGGGAGGAGGAACAGCAGGAGGGATGGACGACTGATGTAGAAAGCAATGGGACAAGTGATGAGGAGCGAGGGGCCAAAAGACAGGAGGAGCGATGGGAGGTGTAAAGGGAGGGGGATGGGAGGAGCGATGAGAGAAGCGATGGGAGGAGTAAAGGGAGGAGTGGTGGGGAGGAGGGAGGGGAGGAGTAAAGGAAGGAGTGGTGGGGAGGAGTAAAGGGAGAAGTGATGGGAGGAAGGATGGGAGAGTAAAGGGAGGAGCGAGGGAGGAGTAAAGGGAGAAGGTGATGGGAGGAAGGATGGGTGAAGGATGGGGAGGAAGGATGGGAGGAGGAAGGAGGAGAAGGGAGGAGTGGTGGGGAGGGGAGGGATGGGAGAAGGATGGGAGGAAGGATGGGAGTGAGTAAGGGAGGAGCGATGGGAGGAGTAAAGGGAGGGAGGGACGAAGGAAGGGAGAAGAAGGAAGGAGGAGGAGGAGGAGAAGGGAGGGAGGGAGGGAGGAGGGATGGGAGGGCGATGGGAGAGTAAAGGGAGGAGAAGGAGGAGTGGTGGGGAGGAGGGATGGAGAAGTGATGGAGGAAGGATGGAGGAGGAAGGGAGGAAGGATGGGAGGAGTAAAGGGAGGAAGGATGGGAGGAGTAAAGGGAGGAGCGATGGGAGGGAGTGGTGGGGAGAAGGGAGGGAGGAAAGATGGGAGGAGAAAGGAGAAGGATGGGAGGGGAGGAAGGGAGGAGTGATGGGAGGAGGAAGGGAGGGAGGATGGGGAGGGAGAAGGGAGGAGTGATGGGGAGAAGCGAGGGAGGGAAGGATGGGAGGGGGGAGGGAAGGGAGGGAGGGGGAGGAGGGATGGGAGGAGAAGGAGGGGGATGGGAGGAGCGAAGGAGAGAAGCGAAGGGAGGAGTAAGGAGGAGGGTGGGGGAGGAGGGGAGGGAGGAGTAAAGGGAGGAGTGATGGGAGGGGTAAAGGGAGGAGTGGTGGGGAGGGAGAAGGAGAAGTGATGGGAGGAAGGATGGGAAGAGAAGGAGGAGCGATGGAGGAGTGGGGGTGGGGTGAAGTGGATGAGTGAAGGATGGGAGGAGGAAGGGAGGGAGGATGGAGGAGAAGGAGGAGGGATGGAGGAGGGATGGGAGGAAGGATGGGAGGAGTAAAGGGAGGAGAAGGGAGGAGTGTAGGGGAGGAGGGGATGGGAGAAGTGATGGAGGGAAGGATGGGAGGAGGAAGGGAGGGAGCTATGGGAGGAGAAGGAGGAGGGATGGGAGGAGGGATGGGAGGAAGGAGGAGGAGGGGAAGGGGGGGGAGTAAGGAGGAGTGGTGGGGAGGAGGGATGGGGAGAAGATGGAGGAAGGATGGGAGGAGGAAGTGGAGGAGCGAGTGAAGGAGTAGGAAGGGGAGGGAGTGGAGTGGGAGGAAGGATGGGAGGAGAAGGAGGGAGCGAAGGGAGGAGTAAAGGGAGGGAGGATGGGGAGGGAAGGATGGAGAGAAGGGAGGAGCGATGGGAGGGAGAAGGGAGGAGGGGATGGGAGGAGGGATGGGAGGAAGGATGGGAGGAGGAAGGCAGGAGAAGGAAAGGAGGGGGGAGGAGGGATGGGAGAAGTGATGGAGGAAGGAAGGGAGGAGTAAGGAGGAGCGATGGAGGAGTAAAGGGAGAAGGATGGGAGGAGGAAGGGAGGAGGATGGGAAGAGGGTGGGGGAGATGGAGGGGAGGAAGGATGGGAGGAGAAGGGAGGAAGGATGGAGGAGGAAGGGAGGAGCGAGTGGGGAGGGAGGAAGGAGGAGGGATGGGAGGAAGGATGGGAGGAGAAGGGGAGGAGGGTGGGGGGAGGAGGATGGGAGGAAGATTGGGAGGAGAAGGAGGAGCTAAGGGAGGAGGTGGTGGGAGGGAGGAAGGAGGAGGGTGGGAGGAGGGGATGGGAGGAGTAAAGGGAGGAGGATGGGGAGAAGGAAGGGAGGAAGATTGGGAGGAGGAAGGAGGAGCCAAGGAGGAGTGGTGGAGGAGGAAGGGAGGGATGAAAGGAAGGATTAATGGATGGAGGGAGGAAGGAAAGAAGGGAGTGATGGGGAGGAGGGATGGGAGGAGTAAAGGGAGGAGGGTGGGAGGAGCGAGGGGAGGAGGGACAAGAGCAATAATCAGGAGTGAAGAGGAAACTACAGGAAAAGTTACGAATGAGTGGATGGATAGGAGGCCATAGGACAAGTAATAAGGAGTGATGAGAGGAGCAAAGGGAGGAGGAGTGATGGGAAAAGTGATGAGGGATGGGAGGAGCGAACGAATGGCGGATGGGAGAAGCCACCCTCTCGTCTCCACCCTCTCGGCGAGGATCCAGCTTCTTGGCGAAGTGGCGAAGGTTGTCGTAATTGTGGAAGTTGCAGAGCTGCACCAGGTCCTACAGAAGAGCAGGAAGGTGATGGAGAGTTAACATCAGCCATGAGATTATGCCCACGACCGGTCCACAGCAAGCTTTCGCTGCTCCATCAGCTGTACGTTAGACACGGCAATCCTTCTAAGCCGCCAAGAGCACAACTGCAGAGGAGGAAAGACCGACGGCAGTGCCAACTGTACCGTGCAGAACTTGATGCCCCGGACGCTGTTGCCCAGTTTGTCCAGAGGTGGCGACCAGCACATGATGCCCATCACATTGGGGACCACCAGGAGGATTCCTCCAGATACACCGGATTTGGCAGGCAAACCCACCTACAACACACACACACACACACCCCAGTTTCATTACGTTACAATAACACCTCGACGACTCCCGATATCACAAAGTCTGTTCCGATACGATTTCGATTTGATTCTCGATATGAGACGATATCACACTTTACTTCATTTAACACCATCACCACGTGTGTGTGTCTTACGTGGAAGGCAAACCGCCCGGAGAAGTCGTACATGCCGCAGGAGTGCATGAGGCTCAGCGTGTTTCGGACGGCTTCGGGGTTCAGCACTCGCTCGCCCGTGATCGGACAGAAGCCGCCAAGCATTAGCGTATGCTGAGGACGTTTGGGCGCCTAAAGAGGCTACCTTCGGACGAGCACAACTAAAGTTAAACACACACACACACACAATGTTGCAAAAAACAACGAATAAAATAATAATGCAGGGCCGACGATACCACCTCAAGGCAATATCACGATTCATTTGACGCTTTACTACGATTACGATTAACGAACAATTATTTTAGCATTTCGATCTCAGAATTGACGGATAAGGTTTTTACGCTCAAATGTTAGTGCCAGGATCGAAAAGATCGGAACGTAATTCTTTCTTTTTTAAATGGACAGAATTCTTAAACAAAAGTAACGAGCAGGGATTCAATTATGATTAATTGCCGAGCCCCAGCCCTTAAAAAAGCGCTTCAACTGACCTGGAAGTAGAAGTCCAGGATAGAGGTCATGTCGGTTCCTTCGGGGAAACACTGTCGCAAAAAGGAAAAAAAAAAAAATCAAACAATGAATTAAGAATTTTCCGATTCATGAGCGATCGTTGAGGATTAAACACTTAAAAAATATCCAGCCAAGCCATACCAACCTTTTTTTCTCCTTCATAGTAGCCGATGGCGAAGTTCCTGTCACCAGATGTCTTCCGGACCGGAAAACTGGACTGACAAATCAGATCGATGTTTTAAATATTTATATGCACCAATTTATTACTTCAATCCATCAATCAATTAATTAATTAATTAATACTGTTATATATGTGGGTGTTATTTTGAGGATACAATAAAAGTATACAATAAAGTGTTAAGATAACGCAGGAGAACTCCACGTATGCTATAAATCCTACATACTCATTTCCTGCCAACTTCTTCATGAAGTTCATCACCCACATAAGCACCAAACACAGAATTTCAATTATAATTGACTAGAAACATCGTTATAAGAAGCTATGAAAGTGTCTAATGTCTCTAAAAAGAAATAAAAATTAATAAAAGTAACAAACGAATGAGTTGGAACGCGTTCTATACTTACATAGTCAAACTTCTCTGCATTACCCGCACCTTGCTGGAAAAAATGAAGGAGTCGACACATAAACGCAAGCAGGGAACGAATCATTTGAATAATTGTTCAATAATTATCCTTTTTAATCTACTAAAACTATATTGAATTACAATTAAAAGTGAAAAAGTATAAACATTATTAATCACATGAAATACAAATTAAATATAATTCTAAAAGTTTATTTGTAGATAAATTGTTCAAATATTCCAAATATATATATTTTAAAATATTTCAATATTTTCACATAATTTTACTTTTATTTTTTAAAATGAATGTATAATTAAACATATAATGAATTATGCTCAACAAATAAAAACAATCAGCCAATTTTTTAGTCCCAAAAGACACTCGCAGTCAATCACACACACACACACACACAGAAAGACTGTAGACCTGCAGGTTTTAGGTTTTGGAGTTTGTTTTTGTTTTTTTTTTCCAAAAATAAGCATAAATAATTTTTTGAATAAATGTTTATCCAAGAGGAAGATGGTCATGAGTGTTGTGCAGTTATGAGGTGAGAAAACGGGAGGTTACAAAGTTAATTCAGATTTCCACGCACGTATGAACTCAGCATCAGTTAGAAGATAAAAATGGAAAAATTCATATATTTGGTGTTTTTTTTTTTTAGCACATGGAGCAAATGCGAAATTTTGGGGGAAAATGACTATTTTTTTAGATGGATGTGTTAAAAAAAAAAACAACAACCAAAAATCAAAAATGATTTGTTGCTATTTCTGCCATCAGCCATTAAGGTTTTTTCCCGCTGTTATTTTTACATTTACATCAACACGGCGACAGTTCATCGGTTCAATTGTCGGGATGAAGAGCCGATGGACCCCCGCGGCTGACTCGTGTTGAAATCAAATTTGCAGTCTGTGCAATGAGAAGGAGGGGGGGGGAAAACAACAATGAAAAGAAAAAATTACCAACGTCATTGACCCGTCGGAGCGCTCATAATTTCCCAAAGATGCTAATTCTGTAAAATACGGGACAACAATGAGCAAAAATCTTCACAGACACATCACACAATTTTCCAATGCAAGGTCCCGATCCCGCTACCGGGCCGCTATGCAGCGCACGGCAAACTTGAAATAAATTCATTTTACGTTCCAATTTTCCGTTTTTCCGTTTTTTCCCATTTCCACTCTTCGTCTTAACTTTGGCGTCGACACTAAAAATCTTGACGTTGTGTGTCTGCGTGTTTGTAAAAAACGTCTAGTCCGGTAAAAACGCAGTAAGAGATTAACGACAACCACGTTCGCTGTATAAACAAACACCCTCCCTCCTCGCTTCGCTTCTGCTCGCCAAAATTTATCTTTTTTCCGCCAGGATTATTTGGATACACGGCAGATAGCTATTGTATATTTAAAAAAAAAGAAAAACGGGGTTGGGGAGGGGGTAAAATTACGAGAAAAAAGTCCGAAATTCTGAGCTTAATGTCATCTATTTATGGAAAAACCTGGATATTCTTCTGACATTAGAAGTCATAAATTTGGCATAATAAAAGTCCAAATTCTAAGATTAAAGTCGCAAATTTACGAGAAAAAAATGTGAGTATTCTCTGACATTGTAAAGCTACAAATTTGCGACAACAGTTCAAATTTCGAGGACAAGATGAATATTTAGAAGAAACTGAGGACATTGTAAAGTCATAAATTTGCGAGAAAGAAAACTCCGAAATCCTCTGAGATGTAAGTAGTAAATTTACGAGAAGAAAAACGCAGATGTTCTCTGAGTTTAAAGTGGTACGTATACGAGAAAAAAGTCACAAATTTACGAGAAAAAAGTCAGAGATTCTCAAGTCACAAAAAAGGAGGAGATCACGGAACCACAGCGCCTCTGCCAAACTTTCACACTTTCACGACTTTCTGATCTCAGAGAATCTCTGCCTTTTTTTCTCGCAAATTTGCGAGTTTTTTTCTCGTATATTTACCACTTTCAACTCAGAGAAGATCCCAGTTTTTCTCCTCGTAAATTTACTACTTACATCTCAGAGGATTTCGGAGTTTTCTTTCTCGCAAATGTATGACTTTACAATGTCAGAGAATCTTCGAGTTTTTTCTCGTAAATTTACGTCTTTAATCTCGAAAATTTGGACTTTTATTGTCGCAAATTTATGACTTTACAATGTCAGAGAATATCCGAGTTTTTTCACGCAAATATTTGACATTAATCTCAGAATTTCGGATTTTTTTCTCGTAATTTTACCCCCCTACCCAGCCCGGTTTTTTTGAAATATACATATACAATGGCCCTAATACGCCGTCGTAATTCGAAGCCTTAATCCATCCCATGGGAGGAGGGTGAAATATTTCCCAAACTCTCCCCCCGATCCCCAGCGGGCACCAGGATGGCACTCGGCGAATGCCGGCGTTTAGACGTCTGTGGGAATTCTAATAAACGAAGTAAAATCCAGAATTAAATTGTAGGACCCTACGAAATCCGTTTTGTTTTTTTCCATTTTCCTTCTTCTGATTCCATTTCATTTGTCGAATTCCGCGATTCCGTCCGCGTTTTCGCGCAAATCACAGGGCCCCAAAACTGGTTTACCTTGATGAGCGATGTACAAACGATGGCTCCCGCGTTCACCATGGGATTGTGGGGTTTGTCTGGGGGGGACAAAACGCAAATGAAATTCAACAAAGCATTTCCAGAATTCGTAGCACACAGAACAGCCACGCGACGGTTTTTTTTGGAATTGGTGAAGAGTGCGGCGATCTGGCGACTTTCCGAAGTCGCGCGGCGCGAACGTTCTAGCGATGCAATTCGCTTCTCCCGGCGCGGAGCGAGCGTGAACGTTCGACCGCTGGGAACGTTCCACTGCGGCCTGGATCACGCGGTGCGAATGGCGCAGCGGTCCGACGCCTTTTCTCACCGTCTTCGTCGAGGAAGAGCTTGTTGAAGCGCAGGCCGCTGGGCTCCTTCCCGATGAAGCGGTGGACGTACTCGGTGCCGTGGTCGTGAACGGCGATGGCGTACTTCAGCGGCTTCACGCACGACTGCAGGCAGAACGGCACTTTGGTGTCGCCCACCGTGTGTCTAAAAGGGAAAAAAAAATAACGAGAACAGTAAGAACGAGACATAACGCGCGCGTCGTTCCTCCTTCCAAAAAACCAAACAAAACATTTTTGACAAACAAAACGACGGATTGACGCAGAATCCAAACGTGTCGTCTACGCTGGAAGATGCGTCATTCCTACAGTTGGAAAAAACGCTAACTAAAAATGTAATAAAAAGGCAAACAAAAACCAAGTGGTTTCTCACCGTTGGCCGTCCACCGTGCAGAGGGACACGGCCCAGAGGTCGGGATTGAATTTGGCCAGCTGGGGGATGTAGTCGGCCACCTAGTCGCACGGAACAACGATCGTTTACAATCGCCTAGAAATCACAGCTTCTAAAAATGCGCAGCTTTATTTCTCTCATTACGTGTGCTGTTTGAATAAACGCAGCAGCGACTCGCCTGTCCTCCGGAGAGCTTCTTGGCGCTGTCGTGAATCTCGTCGATGTGCGAGGTGAAGGACTGGAAATCGGGAATCACAAACTTCTTGCGGAAGGCTTGCGTCAGCAGCACGATGTTGTGTTGCACACACCTGGAGAGAGACGGCGTCGAGCGCTTATTTCCCTGACGCATACACACGTTGAAAACATCACGTTCCACCCATCTTGATTAGCGAAAAGTGTTACTGGTATCAGCCCTGAAATGTTGAATATACATATAAGATATTCACGTTTTTTCTGTATGCGTTCTCTCCAGAAACTTGCAGGACGGACTGCACAATGTTCTCAATTGAGACGTCGATCGAATAGTAAGCGGTCAGCGAAGAACCTCAGGAATACGAACCAAACATTTCCAGAAACGTGATTATTCATTTCCACAAAGCAAACTCTCTGCTCTACGCTGCTGACCTCGTCTTCCTGAGGATCAGGCCGCATTCATCCATTTAAATCCATTTTAAATCCAAACCTACGCTGTAACGAGGAGATTTTAATCCCACCCACGCACGCCACGACGGACACGTCACAGCAGCTTTATCCACGCCGAGAAAAAGGGGAGCTCGCAATTTTGGTGAACGTTGGATAAATTCAACAAAATGGAACACGAACGCCGTCACGTCGCTGCCGCGGTGCCACCTTCGCAGCGATGCTGGGACAGATCGTAGGGCCCTGTGAAATCCGTTTCGTTTTTTCCTAAATTCCGTTTTAACTCCGTTTTTTCCCATTTTTATTCTTCCGAATTCCGTGTTTTACGTTATAATCGTATTTTTACACCTAAAAAGTGTCGAACTATGGAGTGGATGGGGAAAAAAAAGAACCACGCAATAGAAAAACTGTTCTTCAACTTCACCAAAGTGCTGGGGCTCAGCGGAACATTTTCTGCTTTGGTAAAACACTGACCTGTAAACAACAAAAAACACAAATTTTTTTCCTGCCAAACGAAACGTTTCTCATGTGAGTGTTTGACCGTAAGTGGTCGTCACGCGTTCTTGCGGGTGCAGTCCATCGTGCGCTGGCAAAACGTACAAAAGAGTTGTTCTGGTTCCACTTTGCGGTTTAGAAAAGTATCAGTTTAACAGTACAGAACAGCGGCACCACCTTGACTTACGAGTGTCCCAACTAGCGGGTTTTTTGAGACGCGGGCCGTCTCTCGGCCGTTTTTTTTTTGCGTCGAGTCGAGAGCTAAAATCGGGGTCACGAGGCAGCTGGGCGTGCGACGGCGCTATTTAACGACGCTCGCCCGAACTCGTTTCAGAAACGTGCTGAAAGGGAGGATGAAACGCCCCACGCTGGAGCACAAGTTTCGAAAACCCCTGCAGACGAAAGGGAGGAGAGCGTGGCGAAGCGGGCGAAAACCAGCCAAGAAGACTGAGTTAGATCTCCTCCACCTTCGTCTGCATCTTCAAGTCGTCCGATCTCCAAGGCAGATGCTGGACATTATACGTAATAAAACCAGTTTATTGCAGTGTGTTCTATTGTATTGTTATTGTTTTTATACAATATTCGTTATTTATAAGCACATTTTTAGTATCGTTATTGTGCCGATTTTTTATTTATTTTTTTTCTGCCTTAAAACGCGTTGTGGAGAAAAAACGGTAGCTTTGAAATTTCGCAGGTAGGTCCGGTACCCCACCCACTACTCAGGCAAAAAAAATTGCACCAAAATAAGCTATTTTGTGTTTTTTCCAAAAAATTTGCATTTTGTCTAATAAAATTCGAATCTTAGCTCCCATTCTCAAAAATATATACCATCTTATTCCTTGATTTAAAGACACATTTTTAGACCCCGCATCTATTTCTGCAGCTATTTTGATTTTGCATGAATTTGCATAAAATGAAAAGCCCAACTTTTTAGAACTAGTCCTGGATTTTTGTCCAATCTGCATGCAACTGGTATCATTTTGATTTGAATCCCAAGACACTCTTCTTTAATTATTATCGAGCACATTTTTAATTTAGGTTTTCACTTTGCTGTAATATGCAAATAAATGTGCTCGGCTTGGCATGCGACTGCAACACCCCTCACCGAGTGTCATAGAAATCCGGCTCTGGGTGGGCTACAGCTTTGAAATTTGCCAGTGAGGTCCGGGACCCCTCCTACTACTCAGGAAAAAAAAACTGCGCCACTCCCCCGAAATTCGGGGGTCCAAAACCCCCTCCCACTACTCAGGCAAAAAAAACTATTGCACTACTTTGCCAGTTGGTGGCGCTATAATAAGCTATTTTGCGTTTTGCCTAATATGTTTTGAACGTAGCACCCTAGATAAAAGGATGAAACGTGTCATATTTCAACGTCTGTCCACTTCGATTCATCAAAAACCGATAAAGCTGCAAACTGCATGGCCCCCGTAATCGCTGCTTGCAGTTATATTTCTTATTGTTTTTTGGGGGTCCGGACCGGATTAACGGCATTTCAGTTCATTTCAATGGGGAAAACTGATTCGAAATATAAGTAATTTGAGTTACGAGCTCCGTCACGGAACGAATTAAACTCGTAAGTCAAGGCACCACTGTATTTATAACGTAATTTTAATAACATGACTAATAGTTTTCGCTTGGGGTATTATTTTTATATATGCAAAATCCCCCCAAACTGTTAAAACTGCTGCAAACACTGGGCCTCGTTCAGCAACACTTTCTTACGCTTTTGACTAAAATGAGCTTTTTAAACAATAAAATAAACAGTGGAATACCGTGCAGCTGTAGAATTTAGGAAAAAACACTTTCATAAAGAAGGAACGTTATTTTTTAAATTATTCAGATTTTTCAAAACGCCAGTAGGGGGTAAATGCACGAGGAAGTGACGTGTGTGTGTGTGTGTCATTACTTTTTAAAGAGATGTCGGTCCAGAGCTCCATCAGACGTGGTTTTCAAGGTGACCTTCAGCATCTCCATGCACTCCTTCAGACGAGGGTCCCCCGTACGCAGGCCGGTCGATTTCAGAGCCTACACGGACACGTAAACACACACACTTTTAGTAGTGGCAATGTGGGGGGGGGTCTCCACCAACCTTTACAAAGCTCACTTGCTTTAGAAGTGTTTGTTCATCCCGGCTTTTGATATATATTACATTTTCATTTATACCTACTTCTCAATTTTTTTTACCGTGGTAAATTTGTGCGCCGGGATTTTGTCTTGACCTTCTGCAATGGTATAGAACAGCAGATCTTCCAGGCTGGGCAAGATGCCTGCCTTCCTTCTCCTGTAGTGCAAACATACAGACACACACACACACACACACACACACAGTGAGATATGAGTCAGCTGCCCAAAAATAAGGCAGCAAAAAAAAAACTCCGGCAGGACGAGCTGCACTGAAACACGTCGTAAAAATACTGGCAGGGAACTGAGGAACGCTTCAGCTTCAATCTCAGAACGTCAGTCGGAGGTTTAAAGGAACAACGGCAGAAAGCCACCGATCGGGATGGCCGTCAGAGGTGGTCCTAAAGTCCGAACGCAGAACCACGGGACTGACGCTGTGAGACGGACGGCCCAAAGCTTTCCTCAAGAGAAAAGGAGTTAGTGCGTTAGAGAAGTAGGAAGGTAAAGACGCTAGGGTCATCACACGGGTCACCTGTAATTGAACCCGTAATCTTACGCGTGATGATTGTTTGTTACGATGCTGTAAAGATAGTGGTTGAATATTTACAGCGCAAACTTGAACTGTGAGGGTCAAGTGAGATTTGGGCTCAAATTATTTTGCGGAATGTTCCCGACTGAAGCTTGTGAGATTGCTGAACTAATCTGGAATTACAGCTTTTTCCCGTTTTTAATATCGCATCCGGCTAGCGAGGGGAGGGCGATCCGGAACTGGGGACACTCGTGAGGTTTTGCAGAACGAGTTTAAGTAGCACACGAGAGGTTGTTTTTGGGAATTTTGGGGATCGGGAAAAGGTTCTAGGAGGTGGAAAAACAAGCGGGGAGGGACTTACTGGAGCTGTAAGACACAGAAACAACACAGAAAACTAAATCCCATGAGATACTTACACAACAAACGCAAAAGTGAGCAGGTTTTGAGGGGAGAGAGAGAAAAAAAAAACAACACATTAAAAAACGAGACACTTTTATGGAACGTGCATTTAAAAAACACACAAGATCATCATCACATATTCAAATCTCCCCCTTTATTACAGACAAAAACGTATATTTTCGCTGATAAACAGCAAAAACAACCAGCGTTCTACTCGCAATGAAGCCGTTTACTCCGTGTTTTTGTTGTTTACTCCGTGTTTTTGTTGTTTACTCCGAAACGCGAGTTTGAGCCGTTATTGTGTGGAACGCCATTAGGGCAAACGACTCCCGTGTGGAACGCTATTACGTCAAAAATGAGTCCAAAATGAGGTGTAGGCTAAAATGAGTCAATTAATCAGAAAAACTTTTTTTTTACATTCTATAGTGTTAGAAAGTAAAATATTTATATAGAAAGATGCATTATTTGTTATTTAATATGTCCCATGGCCCTGCCAAAAAGCTGCCCACTGCTGCTTCACGGATGGGTCACATTGCATTGTGGTGCACTGTGTGCTGTGCTGCGTTCACAATGACAAATGATCACGCACTTAAATGGAAATGCGAAGCCAATCCGTCTCTGACACCCTGTTCTGTCGACATGCTTTAAAGTTTCTCCCATTTTTGAGGAACTCCGACCATGAACGAGGCCAACGCTGCTCAATCAGATGATAATCGTTTTCTGGCTTAAAATTTCCGCGCCACCTTCTTAAACCACAAAACCGCTGACACTTAAAACCTTCTTCCCTCACGAACACAATGCAACCAAAGAGAAACAGCAGCTCCAACTCAGGTCTAGATTAGGGAAAATGCATTAGGCGTGACTGGGATGCTGGCACGGGCCATTCCTCTTCCGCTAATGAGTGCTGCGCTAAGTTATGCTGAGCCAGCACTTCCCCGGAAAACATCCCCAGCCGATGATCCCCGGCCTGCCAAAAAATCTGAACCCATCCCAAAAATTTCAGCTTTCCAAAGTGATAAAACAACAAAATTCAACATGGATCTTAAGATCCTCTGCTGGCTATTTCTGGTCCGGTGTTGGTCAAGGGTTCAAGGCTTACCAAGCTGGTTGTTGACCATCTAATGAGACACTAGGAAAGCTGGAAAGCGCAGATATGTCCAAGACGAATTTTGCCGTGAAAAAACACTTCCCGATATAGAGCCGTGACATCTGGCTGTGTCCATGTGTGCGAACAGCTGCAGCAAGGCTAAATTGCTCATTATCTCTGTGTTTTATTCCGGTTCATTTGAGGGAGAAACATCGGCCTGCCCTGAAGAAGACACACACTTTCAGCGTGGTAAAAACATTAAAGTCCGAATCTCACGGGAGAAAAGCCCAGGAGTGAACCAAAATCTTTCTGTGCTACCAGACTTCTCCGTCGAATAACTGTTTAAACCGAAAGCTTCGAGCTGAAATATACTGGCATGACCTGCTCAATCAGATGACCCTGGAGATGTCAAAAGCAGCACCAATGGCTGGTGCAGATCTTCTTGGGTCAGTTTCAGAAGAACTGGGTTGGACTTTCAGATCCTGATCTTCAGAAAGTAGTGCAGTCCGGTTACTGGTACTTGGTGTCAGTATAAGAGCTACACATTAACACACACACACACAGTCAGACGGTTTGCTGACACTGCCATGCCACATGAGATGTGTAAACCAGACTGTGATGAGTATTCAGGCTGGCGGTGGAGTGGACAGTCTGTGGTGCATGTTGGTGGCCACGATGACCTCATTCCCTCACTATTGGACTGACCAATGCCAGAGAAAGGAGGAGAAGCTGCGCTGTCTCTCCTAACATTAGTCAATTTCTTTTCCGTCTTAGTTGGGATAAACTGTCAAGTTGCTGTCGAAATAGCTCTGGAGCTTTGACTGTTGTTGTTGACTTCCTATATCACATTCACACTGGCCAAGACAAACCAAACTAATAAAAGATGGAATAAAAATATTCCAGGGTTCTAGTCCCCGCAGTGCCACACATATTTGCCATGTCTTTTCCAAAAACCCCGACCCTACATTGGTCCATTGAGCTCAAGAGTGTGATCGGGCGAAGAACAGGACTGACAACAGCTACTGTCATAAATTGCCTTGCCATCCCAAAGGTGATGGTCACTCTTGGCAACGACATCTCTGGGGTGGGAGGGGGGGGGGTCTCTGTGAGCAACAACCTCTCGGGGAGAGGGTCCCCCTAAGCAACGGTCTCAATGTCTCCAAACGTAAGGGTCTCTCACGCTCACAGTGCTATCTTTTTAAGGGTCTCTCAGCAGTGCAAACTTAATGCAGAGGTCTCTCTCAGTGAGTGTGTGTTAAGGTGAGGGTTTCTCTCAGTGACCTTTTTCATGGTGAGGGTCTCTCCTAGCGTAGGTGTCTTAAGGTGAGAGCTCTACCTCAACTGTTTCTTCATCTAACAGGTGACGGGTCTCTCTCAGCAACAGGATCCTTGCACAACGGTCTCTCAGCAATGGTCTCTCCGAATGCCAGGGTAAGGGTCTCTCTCAGCAACGGAATCCTAGCGAAATGGTTTCACCGGTGAAAATCACTACACGTCTACCACGGCAACAGTAACCGTATGCAACGGCCTCCCAGCAAACATCTCTATATATACACACCGGGGTAAGGGTTTCCCCTCATCAATGGTATTCCAGTGCAGGAAAACTCAGTGGTTGAACTGAAGGTTAGACAGAACCAACAACAATGTGCACAGTGACAATATTTACACCCAGTTTCCCTGTCAATCTTTCCTGCTGGAGTATAATCAACACAGAATAATCTAATCCGGACCTGAGGCTCTTATCAGTCTCCACAAACCTTATCAGTGTCTACAAAGCGGGCAAACACACTTCAGAACCGTAAGAGATCAAGGCAAATACAAGAGTAATTGTCCTGATGAAAATAAACACGAATAGCTGTAAAATAAAGGAAGGTACAAAAAAGACAACGTACTGGGGACAACTGTCAAACCCATCCAACAAGTTTGGGTGATGGTGATCAAGTACAAGAAGGTGTGATCTGGAGGTCCAGATCTCAATAAAAGCCCCAAATCGAACAGAAAATGGCAGATATCAAGATGGCAGGTGCCAACCTTAATTGGCCACGTCAATGTCCTGCAGGCGTCCGGCCCACTTGCTTGGGACTGGTCACCATGACACCAGTTCTGGCACCAATCCAATAATCAATATGACAGATACAAACAGGCCGAGATGTAATTAGAAATTGCGTAAGAGTTTAGAGGATTAGCAGTGGTTTCATTAGACATATAAACATATTTCTGAGTAAATGTATTTCATGAAAGTATTAGCCTTCAGGGGGAAAAAAAAAAGCACTGCACAAATTCCTGGCGTTAAATAAGGTCATATTCCTCTGCCCGCAAATCTGCTAAAAACAAAAGAGGCCAACGGGGCTACAGAAGCCTTTTTACAAAAAGTAAATCCAGGCTGACAGTGTGGGCTTCGGCCATAATTCTTTCCCTCAGATGAGCGTGTGAGAGTGAGTGTGTGCCTATAGATTATCCACCGTAGTATAAAACTGCACAGAAAAATATTCAAATTGAGAACTTGCATGAACCGTAACACTGAAGCTTTCCTGCGATTACTAAACAGCAGGGACTAAAACGATTCTAGTTAATGTATGATTAATACTGCCAACACACACACAAACAGATGGAGGATGCACACTCAAGGACAAACAGCTACACACCTGACCTTCAACAGAGAGAGAAAGAGAGATACAGAAAGAGAGACACAGGGAGAGAGAGAGGTCTTTCTCTCTCTCTGGAGTATTCCTCGCTGGTAAAGACGAAACGTGGAACGCAAACACAAAGTAACACAAGATATTTGTTCATTCCCGAGTTCTACAGGACGGTTGGGGTTCCGTGGATCCTACAGCAGGTTTGGGATAACACCCAGTCCAGTACGTTCATGTGCCTTTAGCGCATTTTCTGTAAGACGTTCCAGAAGAAAAGATGAAACCATCACTGGACAATGTGAAACATGGGCGTGAAGGACACAAATCTAATATAATCTTACACACCAAATGTATTCCAAAAGTGAACAGACCATCAGCTCACATCTGCTACCTGTGCAGTTAGTGACCCGCACAAACGGACAGAAAGACAGACAGACAGATAAGGTCATAGACAGACAGACCAATGGATCGACTGACACATCAACAGACAGACGGTTACTGGGTTTGATGAACAGACAGCTAGACAGATGGATAGATGACAGAGAGTGGGTTAATAGACAGATCCACTAATAGACCGATAACTATAGAGACAGATAGATATGTCAACAGACAGACAAATAAAATGGGGTGGTGATGCACAGAGAGACAAACCATAAGCTGTAACATGTCATCAAATAGGCAGAAAGACAGACAGACAGACAGACAACCAGACAGACAGATGAGGTTTAACAGACAGATAGATAGATAAGAGTTTAATATACAGATAGACCAGTAGCTATAGAGACAAAAAATGTCAAGAGATAGATAGATGGATAGATAAATGAATGGGGTTTAATAGACAGACAGACCAACAGACCAGTAGCTAGATAGACAGACAGAAATATCAGAAGACAGACAGACAGACAGACAGACAGACAGATAGACAGGAGTTTAATATACAGATAGACCAGTAGCTATAGAGACAAAAAATGTCAAGAGATAGATGGATAGATGAATGGGGTTTAAAACACAGACAGACCAACAGAGCAGTAGCTAGACAGACAGACAGGAATATCAGAAGACAGACAGACAGACAGACAGATGTTAATAGACAGACAGAGTTTAACAGACAAATAAACAGAAAGACCAGGATGGCTGAATGGATGGATGGAGTTTAATAGACAGACTGACTGACTGACCAGTAGCAAGACAGACATACAGAAATATCAATATACAGATAGACAGACAGACAGACAGACAGATAGATAAAGCACAGACAGACAGACAGACAGACAGAAACACCAATATACAGACAGACAGACAGACAGACAGACAGATAGATAGATAGATGGAAGGACAGACAGACAGACGGGGAGACATACAGAAATACCAATATACTTACAGACAGACAGATAAATGGATGGAAGGACAGACAGACAGACAGACAGACAGACAGACAGACAGACGGGTAGATGGATAGATAGACAGACAGACAGACAGAAATACCAATATACAGACAGACAGACAGACAGACAGACAGATAGATAGACAGACAGACAGACGGATAGATTGACAGACAGACAGACAGACAGACAGATAGATAGATAGATAGAAATACCTATATACAGACAGACAGATAGATAGAAGGACCGACAGACAGAAATAAATACCAATATACAGACAGACAGATAGATAGAAGGACAGACAGACAGACAGAAATACCAATATACAGACAGACAGACAGACAGACAGACAGATAGACAGATAGATAGATAGATAGATAGAAGGACAGACAGACAGAAATACCAATATACAGACAGACAGACAGACAGACAGACAGACAGACAGATAGATAGATAGATAGATAGACAGACAGACAGACGGATAGACAGATAGACAGATAGATAGATAGATAGATAGATAGATAGACAGATAGATAGACAGACAGACAGACAGACAGATAGATAGATAGACAGATAGACGGATAGACGGATAGATAGATAGATAGATAGATAGATAGATAGATAGATAGATAGCGAGATAGATAGATAGATAGACAGACAGACAGACAGACGGATAGACAGATAGACAGATAGATAGATAGACAGACAGACAGACAGACGGATAGACAGATAGACAGATAGATAGACAGACAGACGGATAGACGGATAGTCAGACAGATAGATAGATGTTATGAGAGAGAGAGAGAGATTAATTTTTTCTAGATCATATTGAAGCTCCAGTTATCAGTCTGTCTAATAACGACCCTCTTCCTCCTCCTCCTCCTCCGTTACTCACTTCTCCGTGTCTTTGCCGTTCCCCGCGTGTCCTCCGCCGTCCGTGACTCCGCTCGCCTCGCGCCTCTGAGCTCCGAAACAGCGCCATGCGGCTCGTGACGCCCGCGCGTTCCCCCGCGAGCCGCACAGCTCGCGCACCGCCGCACACAGCCGCGCCCGCAGCATGGTACCGTCACCCCAGAAAGCGGCCGATAATCTCCTGTAATACACCTGCGTAAATACACACCACGAGCCCCTCGAAACCAACGGGCCCGGTCTGGACAACCCGGTGAGTCCGTGGCGTCACGGTAGCGACGCTGCTCACTGGACAATACCGGCCACGCCCCGCCCTCATCAGACGTCGCCGGCTCTGATTGGTCGAGGCGGACGTCAGTCACTGGTAATCCGCAGCTAAAGCCGGGGGGAGCGGATGCGCGGCGGAAGCCACCGGCGAGCTGTTTTCCTCCGTGATGGAGGGATGAAACACATCTGTCGGTCCTTCCACAGACAAATGAATAGCTTTCCATATGAAATATAACACTCACACAACATATAACGTTCACTATAAGAATGTGATCAAGATCATAACGTAATAACACGTTGATTCTGTTATTATATGCAGTACATATATCAGCAATATAAATAGAACAGAGACTGACGTGTCAACAGAGATGTAAACAGATAGAAAAACAGACAAAATGTAATGGCTAGATATATAGATCGATTTACTGATTGATAGCACGTGATATATATACTATATGTCATCAAATAATCATGTCGTATAATCACAATATAACATTGATTGTATTACCATATAATATATAACCTTGAATGAAGCACGCCTTTTTTTTTTTTTGCTCGAATACGTGGCCTAGATGAATGGACGGATCAAAAATGGATGGATAAATAGAAAAACAGGCAGATTAAAAGGTATGTATGTAGCTTTACAAAGGTTTCAAAATAATAGTAACTCGAATATCGCGGTAACAATTTTTTTTTTAATGCAGTGACCTCTTCATTCACGCCGATTTAAATGAGACGAACGTTTCTCGGACATTTTTACACAAAATTAAGGCTCCATATTTAAGTTACATGGGATCTCTATTAAGTAATGTAATGCAAATAAACTAAACAAGCAAATAAAATAAATATCGAATAACCCCAACCACCCTCACTAATTAACGGTGTGCTGCCACCTTGCGGACGATCTTCAGATTTGATATGTGTCTGAGCCAAATCGCAGATCAATTCATGGAATTTGATCTTCTTTCTTGGTTTTAATTCTAGAGAGAAAGGTGGTAAATGTGCGAGGAAACCGTAATAGATTCTCTAAGCTTGTAGCCATGAATTTGCGGGAAAGAAACCCCTAAAAAGTCAAAGAGATTCAAGTCGCAGGTTTTGGAGAATAAAAAGCGGGGTGTGCTCTGACCTTACAAAGTTGGGAGACTGAGGTTTTTCTTGCAAATGTCTGACTTTACAATGTCAAAGAATGGTTAATTTTTTGGTTTGACGCACTGCCGATGACATGCCACAGTAAAGATGCTGAAATCTGTTTTCAGCACCACGGACAGCGGCACCAAAAAGAATCTCAAATAAAAAATCATCTCAATTAAAACAAAATTCTAATGAAGGTAATGTACTTTTCACTGCTCCATTTTGACTTGACAGTCGTTGATAATTTTGTTAACACACTATTCTTTTGGAAACTGATGCTAAACGGCCTATAAAAAGCCCCCAACTGCGGGCTTGTTGTGGAACCGACACGGCAAAAATGCCACACTTTGAATTGTGGTGATCAATATTTTTGACAGTGATTATTTTAAAGTAGTGTCAAAGCACACAGAAATGATGACAAATGACTTAGAAAGGGATATTTTGATGATTTTTTTAAATGACATCCTAATGTAAAATGAAAAATAAACATATGAGATACAAAACAGTTCACGATAAAACCCCAAGTCAGTCCTCTTGTGCATTTCTTGAGATATAAATTTTTGCAACAAAGCATAACACATCTTAAATACTTTCTTGATTTAAAAAAAAAAGAGAGAGTAAATATTCACACATCTTTACAAAAGGAAATTACAGTACCAAGAGGGCTATCACAACGCAGTGCAAATAAAAGGACATGTCAATACAAATTTAAACAAAGTGCACTCAATAAAAAAATAGCTCATTTGGAGAGTCTTTCAAGGCACCTTAAGTTAATGGCACCTCATATTAACATAGCAATAATGGAAAAAGGAAAAAAAACAACAACAACAACAGTTGGAAATTGCTGGAACTGAAGTAGTGAGACTAAGAAAATACAGGGTTTAAAAAAAGAATTTCCCCAAGGTGAACTACATTAAAGTGTCACAGTTTCATTCATGGCTTATAAGATACTGGCATGTATTCAACAATTTTGATCAGATTGCACTGCCACCTCCACTAGCAGCAGCACATTTCACAGCAAAGACACAGCTTTGTTATTACAGTACTTACTGAAAAGTGTCATTTTCACCTTTAACCAGCAGCACCCTTGCAAGCTAAAGAACGCCTTAAATGTTCTCAAGAAGAAATATGTTCTCAAAACCCACTTTGGCATTTTCTCAAGCAATGCACGATAAGGGAATTATTGGCCAAATGCCAAGACTGATGATGATAAGCGAGGAAGGCGGAGTCGAGTGTGAGCGCAGGCAGAGTTACGCGCGTACAGACAAGACATTTTGCTCGCCAAAGACGCGCTCAGAATTTTGCCGCAAAAATAACGTCACCGTTCTGACATTTCTAACACACGACATTTTAAGAAAAAAAGTCACTTCCCTCCCTGTGAGGTGTGCCAAGTCAAACAGAGCGCCTGTGACTCCATGTGCACTACCTATTTCCTGAGATACATACTACCGCATAGAAAAGTATGAAAAGAGGGCCTTACCTTCCAGAGCAGCAGTACGCGGCTCGGGACACAGCCCATGCGTGAGCTCACATTCGCTAAACGCACAATTTAGTTAGTTTAAAAATACATTTAAAAAGTGTGCGTAGACAAGAGATTTCGCTGGTGAATGTTCCACTGTGTGCTCAGAATTTCGGCACATACATTTTAAGACTGTATAAAATTCCATCTCGGGCTGGCACAAGTGCTACCTTTCCCACGTACAATAAATGCTTCACAAAATATTGGCTGAAAATATCTGGCAAATCAAAGCAATTATCGGCCAATTTCGATATTATCGCGCATCCCTAGTTTTAACCCAAAAAAATTATACAGTACAGTTCAATACAGTACAAACCCCAGTCCACCATCATCTTCGCTGATGACTTCAAGCAAATCTTTCCAAGACTTCAAGAAGCAGAGATATAATCCTTCACTACTAGAATAGTAAATCAGAAATTCACCTGCTAATCGGTAGGAGCAAGTTTGATCAAATTAACGTTAAACGCGTAAGTGTTAAGTCAGAATTAAGTAAATAAAGGTGCATTTTAAACTGCTTCCCTTTTTCGTATATTATGACATGAACGTCTTAAAAATGGCTGTAGTATATGTAACGTAAAATGCTCCTAGGCTGGACTGTTTTTTTTTTCTTAATGTTACAAATATAATTATTAAAAACGAATGCTACATAAAATGATTAAATTCAATTCAGGTATTTCCATTCTTATTTTTGGATTAGTGTATAGCTTAGTTCAAATTTCAATGTACAGTTATGCTACAGTTTTTAATACAGATAGTATAGTGAATACTGAAATCATTCAGCCCTACTTTTTGCACTTCATGTGCATGCAAATAAATGTTCTCTCAACTTCTAAGTAAAAATACTCTTTTTTTCCCCCCTATTAAAATGTACTATAAATTTTACTGTTTTACCAAAACAGTTGAGTGATGTCACCTGGGGTCATATCAAATGTGGAAGATAACTGTTAGGTAGCAATAATAAATCTGTTTTTTCTCCAGTACAAAAAACAGTGCAGTTAACATTGGAACTTATTCGTCCTACCGTCGTTACCAATTTAATTGCTACTCTTGATTGCGTCCAGTTAAACCAGTCTCGTTCCTCTCACGTGAAAAGAATCTTTAGCTCATTTCTTGCAATATTTTGCTGAAAGTCACACAATGAAGGTCACCAAATTTAGGATAGCTAAAGTCACCAACACTGGTTGACACCGAGATGTAGCAGACTCTGGAAAAAATAGCAAACAAAAAGAAAGAAAGTTTTTTAACTAGTTTTAACAGCATACTTAATTAATTATTTTTTCTTCAATGACACAAAAGAGAGAAAGTGTGTAATAATAACCTGTGACCAGGAGGTCGAAGTCTCCGGGCGTGACGTGTTCCCGACCGCTGTGAGTGCAGCGATAAAGTCCCGTGTCGTCTTCTTTGAGATCAGTAATGGTAAGAGGAAGGCTACCGTCTTGATACGTGTCGGATGAGAGCTCCGCTCTGCCTTTAAACTTCGGAGCGAAGGTAAAAGTCCCTCGCTGATACGTCACCACCGGCTGGCCGTCCTTTTCCCACTGTATTGTAATTTCGCCCTTGTTGACGCCCTTGTCGACATGTGCGTAGCAGGGCAAGGTCACGTTACCTCCAACTAATGTCTTGACCACAGTAGTGACTAAGTGGAGAAATGAAATCAGAATTTTGCATAATTAGAATTACACACATACACACATATTACTGAGCAGATATGAATATTTATACTCACAGATTACTTCTAGATGAATTCGGGAGACAGGTCTGTTGTCACAGAAACACGTGTACCATCCCTCATCGCTGTAAAAGACGGGATCCAAAAGAAGAGACAGATTTCCGTGTCCAAACTGCTCAGGAGTTAGTTTTGCCCGTTTTGTAAAACCGTTTTCTTCGTGGCAAATTTTATTGTGGCACTGAGCCACCGGCATTTGTGTCTGGCCTGAAAATATCCACTTCACGTCATGAAAACAGAGGCTATGGCAGCTGAGCAGGACGCGTTGATACACTCGAGCCACAATCGGGTCACCAGTGAATTTCTGAGCGCCAGAAAACACTAGAAAGCAGCACACTAGAAGGGAAAAGAGAGAATCTGAGACCTCATACACAACAAATGCCTACACTGGGAACCATAAGATGGAAAATTAAAAGACAATCAATCCAAACCAACACTCAGAACCTCAAATCAATGAAATTTTGCCCATAAGGATTATTGGGATTGATCTTAAAATAATTAATATTGACTTGAGGTTTTATAGGCCAGCCCTAGTATAAATCCTGCTTTAAATAACACTAAAAGGGACAGCCAACTAAAAGTTATGATTTTTGCTTCAAACATCAAGGTTGCAATTTGTCTTGCGCATCTGCATCAAAGGAAATCTCAAAGCCAACTTGTGTATAAAATGTTATGTGTTACATTATGTGATAAATGTTATGTTTTGTTGTGATGTGTTAAATGGTCTTGGGCAACATACTGAACTAAACCAATGAAAACGTAGTGTGTGTGTGTGTGTGTGTATATACTGTACAGTGTGTGTGTATGTTGTGTGACCCAATCTGCCGTAATGAGTCGGAAGTTGGCGTTCTGTTTATTTAGATACGAACCTATTATGTTGAAAAACATCAAAAATATCGATTTTTCTTTTTTGGAAACCAGATTCATTTTGAAGACCTTTTCTTTCATATAAGACCAAAAAATAAAAATCTTTGATTTTTGATGTTTTTCAACATAATCGGCCCGTATCTAAATAAATAGAACGGCGACTTACGACTCATTATGGCAGATCGGGTCTCACACACACACATATAGTGTGTGTGTATATATATGTATGTATATGTGTGTGTATATGTGTATACATATGTATGTATATATGTATATATATATATTTATACACACACACACACACACACACATATAT